>SNQJ01S0036641.1:51725-61770 GCA_010110895.2 Picea sitchensis
TTAAGGATTATTAAGTAAAAATTAATTAGGGGATTAATTGTCTTAACATGGTATTAATTAAACAAGATTGGTATAATGATACTAATTAAATATTTATCAATTAATTAATAGTTATAATTTTAATTAATTAATTAGTTAAATTAATTACCTATCACATTGAATGAATAGGGTAATAAATTTAAAAGAGTTAATAAGTTATATTGTTAAAAAAAAATGGTTACGTATACGGAAGGGATAAGGGGCATTAATAAACGGATAGGGAACATTAATAAATTGGATAAGGGACATTAACTATGGGGATAAGGGAATGAATGCAGGGATAAGGAAATAAATGAGGAGAAAGGGTAGTGAAGGAGGATATGAGCGGAGGAGGTTACGAAGCAAGGGATTATCATTCTATGGGGGATTTTATTGTGGAGGGGGTTTTCTCTTGGATTTGCACAAAGGAGAGTTTAAGTTTTGTGGTCGGGAAGGATTAGTACAGGGGGCACCAGTTTGCTGGGGCTTTTGGGCATGGGGGCCAGGATATGCATATGGTATCTTGGAGCTAGGTAGTTGTCCTAGTTGGCAGGGTGGAAACTCGGTTTTCTGCAGAGTTGGTCTGTGGCTTCAAGCTGGGCAAGGTAGTAGCAGGAAGGTCAACAGGGCAAGTGGAAAGCGGAGGGTTAGCATCAGACCAAGGTATTTTAAATTTCGTATTTGTTTATTCTGTTATGAATTTTATGATTCGTTGAACAATTTATATGCATATGTTCTGAAATTATAAGAAATTATCAAGTTTCATAAATCAAGTAGAAGTTATTTTTCTGTTCATGTAATTAATTGATGCGTAAATGTATTCGGCTACTACACATTTTCTTTGCGCGACGTGCCCTTCAAGACGCACTACGTGCTCTAAGGGTGCCACTCGCCTCTTGACTAAATTTGGTAGACGTCAAACCACTGAAGTCAATACTCCATCAGGTGATCTTGTGGGACACTAAGCGCCTATAAGGAATAAGGACCCTGCCTTATTGCACACCCCTTAGAATCATCATGAGCGACTGTCACAGTCTTCCCTCACGACATCGTGGGTCTTCTCTAACTAGGTAATCGTTAACCTACAGTTCGAGCCATGACACGAGTGCTACTAGGTTGTGGCAGGGTTGTTGCCACACCTCTCCCTCAATGTCTTTGGTTGTCATGCATGCCCTTTTTACTCCAAATGTGGGTCTGGTTGGCAATCTATCATTAGCCTGCATCCATCAAGGAATCATGTCAGAAATAACAATCAACATCATATTATCTAATCATATGTACATATGTCACATCAACAACATTCAAACCCTAACAATCCACTGCCTGACTCAATCCAAAGTCCAAGGGGTTTCATCGATGCCTCAACATCCTCAACGTCCGGAGTCTTTCACACTCAAGAGAACCCAGTAAATAACATATATCTATGTAAATACAACAAAATAACATATAATCAAATCTGCAATATCTCATAATCATAATCACAACAACCAATCGTATAAAGAACTGGATCACTTGCACGCAAGTGTCCTCAAAAAATAAGTCTGCTCAGTGTGTGCAAGAGCGGGATGTTACAGTTATATGGAAAATTCATTAAAACCTTCACTAAAACCTCCACTTCAAATAATGGAGGTTATAGCATACATTTTTTTGAATTTTTTTCCAAATATTGTCACATTAAAAAATTAAGCAAAAACGTCCACTACAAGGTGTTTTCCTTGTAGTGTGACAAGGAATAACATTCTAGACACTATGCACCATATCTTATCTATAAATATGTAAATTCCAAATGGTAATTATTAAGCTTGAACAAAGACGAAGGTTTGGACTTCACCACATTCTCTACCAAAATAGAAGTCATAATGAGTAGGTGATGTAAACTTGCAATGAATACATCAACCAAACATATATTCCAGAAAATGAGATATCATCCATCAGGCTATAGATCTGATCCAACCTAGAATTAACTATGGAAGAGCCTTAATTAAAGTTGGACCAAGTAAACGATCCACCGTAGTCAACCCCTTTCTTCTCTCAATTAGGTTTGAATAGATAAATAGTGGGTTTACACTTAGATCATGCCTACTTCTTTGATCTGCTAATCACAAAACTAACCCCTCCTCCCCTATCACCATCCCATTCAACCATGTTAAAATATGCATCAATTATCCACTTGATATCTATAAGAGAGGTATCCATCCATGCCCATAGATGCATACATGTGTATCTAAGGTTTGGTGCGTACACAAACTAAAAGCCCATAGATCTCTCTTGGAATAACATAGTAATCCACATGCAACAATTGCTTAGGTCATTCCCTAAAGTAGTAACTAAAATATGTATATATGGTGAAATCAATATCATCATCCCACCTCTTCACTGATCATGATCCATACTACCAGAATGGACCATTCCAAACATAACCCATGTGACTATGAAGCTCAAATCTCGATGAATTGACGTCATGCAAAAGAAACTATTTTTGGCTTAAATTTTTTTAAGAACTCCTCGAATAACCTTCTTTCTACCTGGGATCATCATCCCTTTAAAATTACATGAAAAAATATATAGCTTCATTCCAAAAACAAGGGATTGGACAAAGTGTTGAACTTGTTAGACATCACCAAGTATGGTGATCCCCTCTTAGGAGAGTGGGTCAATCCTACCTTAAAAGACTTTACCCGCAAGGGTGGGCTCAAAGTATTAACAAGATTTTCCAAATTTTTAGGATATGAACCTTGCTTACAATTTTTAGATTTAACCCGCCATCCCTCATACACCTCCATATTATGAATAAGAGAACTACCACTAGTTGAAGTTGTCTACATGGTATAGAGTAGAGGGTTATGTAGAGGAACTCCAAAATTGTTTGGAGATAGTGGTTGTATCAGGCCATCAACACATTTAAAAGTCTCTTGAACCATTACTCCTCATGTCCTAATTTTGTATGCAAGCCTCGATAGAGGGACATTCCCTCTTGCATGGAGCTTAGAGGTGTCTTCCTTAGAAACTCGGGGTGAACCAACTGAAGAACCAACCTAACCAGTCAGGGCTACTGAAATTGAATCACATGCATCACCCAAATATTGGGAAGCCCCTCAAGAGAGATTACAATGGGGAAAATCCAAAATGAGATGATCCTGCATTTGGTAAGGAAAGAAAACATTTGGAAAATCCAGAAAATAAAATTTCTATTGTTGATTCAGGAGGATCTTCAAAATTGACACATTTAAGTCTATTTTATTTATTCTTATATTGACCACATAGTAAATATCTAATGGAGATATTTATGACACAATTTGAATGGATTAAAATGGACTTCCCATGCGAAAGATATGTCTCGTTGAAGTTTGGGAAAAATGGCGAAAATATGAAATGATTAATACTTATGTTGAGATTAGGTGCACATGTATTATTGTATTTTTCAAGTTTCCTAGTTTGAAGGGAGAGAAGAGAGTTTGATGGAGAGTTGAGATATTTTCTCAAACCAATGCTTTGATCAATGCCCAGATCCTAATTTATGGGATCTTTTGAGATATTCTCTCCATAATATATTGATGTGGAACTACTTAAACCCATTTTTGAGAGGAAAGAAGAAACTCCTTTTAAATAAGAGAACATGCAAGTTAGGATTGCTTGTGAATTTTTGTAATCTCCTTAGTTGGGAGAGTTTGTAAGCCCCTTAATTGGGAGAGTTTGTAAGCCCCTTTATTAAGAGAATTGAACCCCTGATGAAAGAGGATTTTATCCCTTTGTAAATTAGAGAATGTATCCCTTAGTGGGAGAATCTTAAGCTCTCTTTGAAGGAGAACCAATAAAGCAGGTTTGTGGAATGAAGCTGACTTGGAGATGTAGCCTACGAAAGGTGAACTTCGTTATCAATTGGTTGAGTATTGTATATGTTTTCAATGTGAATTTTTAATTTATTAAGCCAATTTTATTTATGCAATTATGCATAACTAAGAAACCGTTTAAATTAATTTTAATTAGTATTTTTTAACCACTAATTTTGGATCAAGTTGTTATCATAGAATCAATATGAGAGGCTATTTTTGTGGTTTGTAAGGAAAACCATGGATAAAGCTATGAAGATAGAAAAATTTAGGATCTTGAAGAGATGGATCAACAAATTCAAGAGGAAAACTCTAAATTGAGAAGAAGATTGTATTAATAAGAAGATGAGAAGTGGGAGCTGCAAGACAGGCTATTATCTCATGGCGAATTCCTCATGGGAATAATTTAATAATTGAAACTTGAGTTGCAAGCCAAGGATGATATTGTGGCAATGTTCTAGAATGGTGAAGAAGTGGAAGAGAAAGAAGAGTCTACCATGCAAAGGAGACCATCTTCTATCATATATAGTCAAACCATGACAAATATGCATTGTAAGTAATTCACCATGTTCTTCCCATCAAGATGTAGATACTTATTTTATTGAATTGGAAAAACATACTCGTGGTATGGCTTAAGCTACTAACGAAGATGGGATTTGATGGAAAAAGCCCTGGCATCAATGTCCCAAGAATGACTAATCTCATATAGCTTGAGGAAATACCTCATTATGTAGGTTTGGTATATGGAAATGAAGAATTTGAACATTTCTCCAAGACAATTGAATCAGCAGAAGCTTCAAGAGAAGAGACCATGACATTATAGAAAATTCCCATGCAAGGAGATAGGAAACCACTTCATGATAGTGACAGTGAATGCAAGTCAGAATCGATAAAGTTACATCCTTTCAACCATGGGAAAAGAATCAAGACAAGTTTCAAAACATCTCCAAAGAGATATGAAAATCCCAAAGGAGAAGGTAAAACATATTCCTCTCATCAAACTTGCACGAAGAAAAGGCCTAAAAGGTATTGCAAGTACTCCAATGTTTTCTTCGATTATGAGAAGAATGGACAAGTAACAAAAAATTGATGGTATGCATATCCATGTGATTTTTATGGATTAGATAACCATGTGTGTCCATGTGTTGGAAGATAAAGTACTTAATGAAGAAGGTCATTTCCTTTAGGAAGAAGGCAATATGAAAAGACCACTCTCCAAATACAAATGTGGAAAATGAAAAGAAGGGATCGTTGTCCAAGAGAATGGGATAGAAATATTGCACTCATTGTATGAGGAGGGTGGATAAGTGTTGGAAGCTTCATCCAAAGCATGGCAAGGGAGTTGTTCAAACACCCAGCAAGAATTAGAGGTAGCGGATGAAAGGATTGGAGTTGGTCAAGTATCGACAATCCAAGAGGAAGTCGTTGAAGAAGATCATCTATTGACATAATATTTTGTTAAGAAGGAGAAACCATTAGAATGGATCAATAAGAAGTGGACAACATGTTTGAAAACGTGAGTGGGATTAACAAAATATTGGTCTCTTCTCTGGCATGTTTGTGTTCGGCACTGGTCAAGTTTGGTTGTGGTAAAAAAACATATCTTTCATTGAGATTTCTTTTGTTGGATATACTCGCATATTTTTGGTCATCACCATCCTCCATTTGATCAGACAAGTCTGATGAATTTTATCAAAAGTTGGATAGATATGCATGGAAAGAAGTGTATTCGATTGATTAATGGAATCGACAGACCGTTCATGAAAATCATTTTTTTTCTTAATTTGGATAGAGGTCGTAACTTGTGACTCGAATTGTTGTATGAGAAAGTTGAGATGTGTCATGGCCATGTGAATAAAAAATTGTGACTTTGATAAATCCCCGTCACAATCCCAAGGAATTCAACAATTATCCCTTGGTTCAAACTGACCCAGTGAAGCGAGCACCTCTCAGAGGATAATTGCATTTCCAATTTTCCTTAGATCATTATTTCCTGAAGGAGAAATCACTCCCATGATTTCAATTTGGAATAAAGATGAATTCATGGTGCGTCCTTGCTTATGGGTGTTTGTGGGGCCAGATCACTTTCTCCATTGAGATCCGTACGATGGACTTGTTAAGATCTTGGTGACTTTGTGTATTGGATAAAACAGACTAGTCACTTCCTCTCATGGCACAAATTCCCAAACTCAGATCATTGGCAACCCTCTTATTCATGGCTTCATTGGCTCGAACTTTGATCATTTTGCACAAATCCTTCTGTCTTTCTATTAGACATCGATCATTGTTATAGCAGAAAAATGGTTGCAGAAGCCCTTAGATGGGATGAAACACCAACATTTTTCCCTGCAAATAGCCCCATAATCGAGGAACATGTCACAAGCCTCTATGTTGAACCGATGGTCTCTGGCTACATGAAAGGCACCATGGATTATCTCGACATCACGGGAGAGACTGAGTTTATGACAAAAAAAAGAGGGTCATATCCTCTAGAACTGTATTTATTCCATGCTCATTGGGATATCGTGATCCACCATCTGAAGTTTCGATTCGAGAGGGATTACACTATTTCCCAGGGGTGGTGGGATAGTCATGTCGGAGATTCTTAATGATGGTGAGGTTGAGTATGAAAATGGAACACAAAATGATCAAGTTGTCATGAAATAAAAATCCAAGAGGAAAATGTTGGTAATTGATGCAGGATTATGTAGTCTTGTTAATCATCTGACATGATGCAATATATTTGCAGTTTTCTTTTATGTCATTTATTGTTTAGATATATATTTTATGACTAAATAATTCATGCAAAATGCATGATTTTTTTCCCAAAATAAATTGTAGTAAGCTTAAATCTGGAGCAACAATTAGTTGTTCGTTCCATGATGCTGTGAACTACCTCAATAATAATTTCTTATTTCTTTATTGATTGTAAGTTTGATTCTATGATATTGTGATTTAATCATTTGCTATAGTGTTATGTTGTTCTAATTAAATGATTATCTAGTCTAGAGATATGCCTACATAGATCCTTCATTTGGTATCAAAGCTGGTTATTTTTTTAGGATAATCATGTCAAACTCTAATTCCTTTCCTATTCCATAATTTAATGGAAGTGATTATGATTATTGGTGCCTCAAGATGACGACCTTTTTGATAGGGAAAGATCTATGGGAGATTGTATAAATCGGTTATGCAGAGCTAGAAGATTGGAACACTCTTACTGCAAATGATAGAGTATTTAAGAAGGAATCTAGAAAGAATAATGCTTAATCTTTATTTCATATTCAAATTTCTCTTGATAAAAGCTTATTTCAAAGAACTGCAGGTGCAATGATAACAGAGGCTGCCTGGAAGACTCTATAAGAAGATTACCAAGGAAGTGCTCAATTCAAAGTTTTCAAGCTACAGACATTGAAAAGAGAATTTGAGAATTTGAAGATGAAAAAAGATGGAAATGTAAGTGATTATTGTGTGAGAGTAAAAGACGTAGTCAATAAGATGGATACCCTTGGAGAAATTGTGGACAAAGAGTTTTTGATTAAAAAGGTGTTGAGGTTTCTAACACCAAGGTGGAACCATGTTTCCATAATCATTGAAGAAAGCAAGGATTTGTCTACCCTTCAGTTTGATCACCTAGTTGGATTTCTTATGTCTCATGAAGAAAGATTGACAAATTCATTTCGAGAAAGTGGCGAGAAAGTTTTTTCCTCAAAATTTCAAATTGCAAAGAATGAAAATTCCAACACTAGCAACAAAAGAAACCAAATCCAAGGTAGAGGTCAAAATCAGAACTATCAAAGAGGAAGTTGTGGTTCAATAGGTGAAGGTAGAGGAAAATTTGATAAAAGAAATATCCAATGTTATTATTCTAAAAGGTATGGTCACATTGAAAGGGATTGTAGATTAAAAGAAGGTAATAATAAAAAAGGTGTTAATTATGCTCAAGAAGGTGATGAGACCTCTCCAAATAATTTATTGTTATCTTATGAGAAATATGAAAATGGTACTAAATATATAAATGGTATTTAGATTCAGGGTGTTCTAATCACATGTCAAGAAATAAGGAGCTCTTTTCTACAATGGATTAGATTTTCAAATCCAAGATAAAGTTGGGTGATGAAAAAGAATTGGAGGTTGCTACAAAAGGAGCTATGGAATTACATACTAGAGAAGGTATGAAAAGTGTTAAAGATATTTATTACACTCCACAATTAAAGAATAATTTATTGAGTGTTGGCCAACTATGTGAGAAAAATTATAAGGTGGTGTTTGAAAATCAACAATGTACAATTTATGATAAGAATAAAGGAAATAGGGTGGTTACATTTGTGGCTATGTCAAAAAATATGATGTTCTCATTGATGTTTGGAGAGAATAACAACCATCTTGCAAATATGGCATATGAGGAAAAAAGTTGGTTGTGGCATCTCATGTATGGGCATTCAAATTTTCATTGTTTGAAGCTTCTAACATCAAAAGAATTAGTTTATGGTTTTCCTAAGGTTCAAGAACAGAAGGATATTTATGAAGGATGTGCTAAAGGAAAACATGCAAGAGAGAAATTTTCAAAAGGAAATGCATGGAGGGCCCATTATCCACTTCAATTAGTTCACTGAGACATGTGTGGTCCTATGCAGACAAAGAGTTTGGGTAATTCATCATATTTTATAACTTTTATTGATAATTAGTCACGAAAGTGTTGGTTTTAGTTTTTGAAGACCAAGGATGAAGCCCTTGATACATTCAAGTGGTTTAAACCCTTTGTGGAAAATGAAAGAGGTTGAAAAATCAATTTCTTAAGGATTGATTGTGGAGGAGAATTTTGTTCAAAATATTTTTCAGAATTATTGTGATATGAATGGAATCAAAATACAACTCACCACTTCTTACACACCTCAACAAAATGGAGTAGCAGAGAGGAAAAATCATACAATGGTGGAAATTGCAAGAAGTATGTTACAAACCAAGGGATTAAGTAATTATTTTTGGGGTGATGCAGTTTCTATAGTTGTATAAGTTATCAATCGATGCCCCACAAGTGCACTTGATATGATGACTCCATATGAAGCCTGGTATGAAAAAAATCCTATGGTCCTATGCAGACAAATATGTTGGGTAAGTCATCATATTTAATTATGTTTATTGATAATTACTCATGGCAGTGTTGGGTTTATTTTTTCAAGACCAAGGATGAAGTGTTTGATACATTCAAAAGGTTTAAATCCTATGGTCCTATGCCGACAAAGATTTTGTGTAAGTCATCATATTTTATTACTTTTATTGATAATTACTCACGAAAGTGTTGGGTTTATTTTTTGAAGACCAAGGATGAATTCTTTGATACATTCAAGAGGTTTAAAGCCCTTGTGGAAAATGAAAAATGATGAAAAATCAAGTTCTTAAGGACTGATCGTGGAGGAGAATTTTGTTCAAAATACTTTCAGAATTATTGTGTTATGAATGGAATCAAAAGAAAACTCACCACTACTTACACACCTCAACAAAATAGAGTAGCAAAGAGGAAAAATTGTATAGTGGTGGAAATGGAAAGAAGTATGTTACAAACCAAGGGATTAAGCAATTCTTTTTGGGGTGATGCAGTTGCTATAGTTGTATATATTCTCAATTGATGTCCCACAAGTGCACCTGATATGACGACTCAATATGAAGCCTGGTATGAAAAAAAATTCCATTGTTAATCATTTCAGAGTCTTTGGTTGTGTGGCCTATGTCCACGTAGTTGATCAAAAGAGACAAAAGTTCATCCAAAAAGTGAGTCGCGCATTTTTGTTGGATATAGTGAACAAAGTAAGGCTTACAGGTTGTATAATCCCCTCACTAATAGCATTGTAGTGTCAAGAGATGTGATTTGTTATGAAGGGGGAGTTTATTGTCATAAAAAATACCATGATGATATGTCTAAATCTGTTTTGGATAGGGATATTATTGATGATATTTATAATGAGTAGTCCACTGATATTTCAGTTTCAAGTGCTACAAATCCACCAAGTAGCCCCTCATCTAATTCTTCAGTTCCAAGTGAAATCCCAACACAAAATTCAAGTTCTACAAGGAAGGTAAGAATATTAAGTGACATTTATCAAAGGAGTAGAAGTCTAGAACATCAAGAAAATCCAATAGGTGAGATAGTAAATTTTTCTTTACTTTCCAAGGATGATTTTGAACCATCATGTTTT
>SNQJ01S0036642.1:8722-47371 GCA_010110895.2 Picea sitchensis
TAGATAGATAGTCTCCAAGGCAAGAAAAATCATTTGGACTCAAGGTCAATATTTGATTTTCTAACTGTTGTGCTCAAATAATATTGAGTTTACCAAACACAGATTCGATCGTGTCCCAAGATTCTTTGGGGTCATCAATATCTTGAAGGTGGTACCTTAAATCGGGAGAGATGGAAATTCCGATTAGTCCATGTGCTTCATCATTCCTATTATCCCACTTGGCATTCTTATCAGCATGAGTGAGTGTTTTTTCCTTTCCTAAGGTGATCCGGTACAAGCCTTTACTTCTTAATAAATCTTCCATATGAGATTTCCATTGGAAGTAGTTGTTGTTGGTAAGTAAGACAATACTTGTAGAATCCATATTAAATATGGTATTAAAAATTGAAACTGATGATCTGGATGGAAATAGCTCGAAAAATTATGCGGTTTTAAAAAAAACAGCACTGAAAACGGGCTTTCGATGTGAGAGTTATGCCCTTTTAAAAAACGGCATAAACGGTAACCAACTGACCACATGATAGTGTAAGTTGTTTTATGAAGTGACCCACTTTTATAAAGAGAAGTGGGGATCATTTTACAATGAAGTTACTTTATAACACAAAAGCTGCATGCAAAATAAATAACTCTAAAATAAAATATTAAAGCTACTTATAGTGATTCACTTTTATACTTGAAGTGAAATACACTTTACATTTTTAGCATGAACTTTTAAAAAAAGGTAACAAAAGAGAGACTTGAACTCAAGACCTCTTACTTAATAAGGCGAGTTTTAACCAAATGATCTAGCAAAACATATTGTAATGTTCAGAAGGAGGATTGGGGGTGTTGTTGTTGTTGTTGAAGACGGCCTTGGAGAGCGTGCTAAAAAAAAACTCTTTTCACACAAGAAAAACATTTCGCTTCTCGATGACAACAAGGGTTAGATCTCGGTTAGCTTACCCGGAAGATGCACATTTTCCTATTTGTTTCTGATTTGTTGAGAGTGCACAGGGCGTAGGGAAAAGAGCATACGCAGATCTAAAAGAGTAGCAACCCAAAAATAAATAAAACAAAACTAAAATAAAACCAAAATACTACTCTGCAAATTTAAAAAAAAAATACGTATTCAAGCTTTATACCTTTGGATCTGACTGTGATGGCCATATTTTGGGCAAATGGAAACCTTTTCAAGTGAAACGAAAAGTGTTCCTGACTGAAATGAGCACTCCGGACGCAATGGAACAGTCCTCTTAGCCCATAAATGTAAGTAAATGATAGAAAGTGGAGATGAGGCAACTCGACTTCACCATCTCGATCTACAACAGGAACGGGTCTTCAAACAGGCTCTGATACCATGTTCGACAACACAGGTATTCCAACAGAGGACAGACACCTTCAATAACCACTCACATAACCATATCAAAGATCAACACACCAATGTTTTCACGTGGTAAAACCCCTATGGGGAAACATCCACGACCCCAACCAACACAACCACTTTGAGCAGTTTATTAATGCAAAGAAAAAGATTACAGAGAGATTTTACATAAGAGTTTCTCACAATCGATCATCAACAAATGACCCTCCATGCTCTTTAAATATATATCATGGACCAATCGGGTGTTAAGCCACGGATCAATGACCGTTAAGATCGAGGAGAGTATGAACCGTCAGATCACTCTATGTCGGGAACATATAGTGACCGTCGATTTTACTAACTACAAATGCATACTAATGCATACTAAAGAAACACACACTAGAAAACACACTTTTACCTAAAGACACAATAGACCAAGTAGATATTACTAACTCTTAAGTGTCTAAATATCCTAACAATAAATACTAAAGATCTAGGTTGTGAGGACTAAAGAGTGAAATCCTGTGTGATTTGCACTATAACAACAAGTGTTTGCTGCTATTTTTCCTAGTAGTTTTCCTAGCAGCATGTTCCCTTGAGTTCCCAGCTGAGATATTCCTTGTTACATGTTCTATAAAGACCCTAATAAATGAATGGGATGCCCGATGGACTGAGATCAGTGAATGGGTACATTCCTTGGGTTGGGAAGATCAAGCAGAAGAGAGTTGGTGGAAAATCAGGATAGCTTTAGAAGAATACCAATGGGTTGTAGGTTTTTTAAGTTGTGAGTGGACAGTGAGAGACCACCCTTTTTGTAGATTACCGACCTCAACTCCAGGGTGACTTTTTGTTAAGATTTGGAAAAACAAGCCTATGGTTGGGTGGAACGCTTGTCCCAAGCAGATGGCTGCACAACTATTTTGAAAGATAAGTGTTTTGTCTTGTTTCTATTTGTATAATGAGCTTATTTGTTGTGGATTAACTCAATAAATGAGAATGATTTATAAATTGTTGTAATAAGCTATTTATTGCATTCATGTGTGATTTTGGCATGTTGTAGATGCATTTAATTTATGGAAATAAACAACAGTTAAATCTGTATATAATTCATAGCTGATAAGCTACATGAAATCGATTAGTTAGCATATTTATTTTATTTTATGAGTATTCCACGTATAATGGACCTCAACTAGTCTGGGGGAAATTACACTATGGAATCAAAACTTCTGTTTCAAACACTGGACCCATATGGGCCAATAACCATAACGAATTAGAAAAATTTGTTGTTGGAGATTTCGGTCTATGCAGAATTGGGGAAAAACAAAGCTATGAGAGCGAAATCCCTGATTTAGTGGGAAAATTTTGAGGTTTAAATGCCTGAGGGCAGTTGAAGAGATGATCTGGGGCATGAATCTGTAGGATGCAGAGCCAAATTCGACTTGAAATGGTCAAATTTCATGTTTTAATGGCCGCCTGTAGGACTGGACAAATTTTGAAGAATTGACGATCAAGATCATGTTTGATCTCGAAATCAACGATCTAGATTCATTTTAATAAATTTAAAAATTGATAAGCTCTTACTCATTTGAAAGGTGAATGAAATCGATGGTTGAGATTCATTTTTGACGGATTGGGAAATGAATCAAATCGACAGTCATGATTCATTTTCGACGATTTGGGAAATGAATCAAATCGATGGTCGAGATTCATTTTCAGTGGTTTAGGAAATGAATAAAATCGACAACTAAGATTTTCTTTCGGAGCTTGGGAAATAAAGAAAATCGATGGTCAAAACTCGTTGACACAGTTGGGCGAAGTTTGTTAGATCAACGACCAAGATCATTTTTGAATAATAGATCGACGACCCAAATTAATCGAAGATTGGTTGAAAGTTTTCTAAGTGTTGGAGTTGATTCAACAAAAATAAATCTTCGGTCGCTGATGGCCAATGGTCAGGGATCGAAAAAATTTGGTGGAAGTTTCTGTGTCCAAAGGAAATATTCCATCACCGATGACCGATGATTGGGTGTCAATATACTCAATGCGATGTTCAAATTCTTCCAAGAGAAGTTGTCGATCATCGATGAAGGGAAAAGGATGGTGACATGTCATGCCACGTCAACATCCACATGTCAAGCTGCATAATCCAAGTTGATGCCTCATGATGATGTTTCATGCCATGCCATCATCTATGTGTCATGTCACATCAACATAGTTTCCATGTCAGCAAAGACTTGGTCGATTGCCGATGGTTGAGGTTCGGCGAATTTTGAAAGCAAGTGGTTGTTAAGGGAATTCGCTGATGGACGATTATCGATGGTCGGGGTTCAACGTGGTTTGTGAGAAAACTTGTTTTTTCAAGAGAAATGACTGAAAATCGTTGGATGATGATTAGGCATCAGGGAGATTCACGAACAATTTTGGTTCGATAGTGAGGATCGTCGATCGACTGATCGTCAAAGGAGCTTGGATCAACGATCCAGATTGTTTCAAGATGGTAATCGATAATGGAGATTCATCCGCGGGCATGGGGAAGGTTTAGCTAGATCAACGACTCATATTGAACTCGATTTAAGATCGACGGTGCAGAATAAAGTGTTTTTTATAAGAGCAAAACAATTATTTTTATAGGAAATTTTTTGAAATTTTTATATTTTTGAAGGTCATTAACTTGTGGGGAAATTTTGAGGTCCTAAACGACATTTTTAGACAATCAAAACCCATGAGAATAGAGTGTACCAAGGTACACTTTGTCTATGTAGTTCAAATAAAAGAACTCAAAGAGAGCTATCCAATGAGCTATTCCAAGCGCAAAACTGTTATACCACAAATTGCCAGACCAATTTGCATTTGTGTGATGGCTTAGTCCATTCCCTAGCTTGCAAAATTAATTCCCATTCTCCTTCATCAAAATAATCTAAAAAACAACAATTTTGTTGCCATACACTATTCACCCATGTGAAAATTAGGTATACATGCTATTTTCCAGTGTACTAACCACACATACCCTCAATTGTTTGAAAAAAAATATATTTCACATTTTTAGGTGGGGTTTTTGGTTTGCCTTATTTCCAAACTTCCCTTGGCCCGTAGGCAATGGAATATAACCATCCCAAGCTCTTTAGAATGGTATATAAGCACCTATGGGGGTATGGATGAGGGGAGACAACCTTGGTGCAAGATTATGTTGACGATTTGCAAGATTCCCTATTTCCCTGAACCTCTGAGTAGCATCCCCTGGTCTGAAAAATGGTTTTCCAATATTCCTTCCTCTCTCATATATGGCTGTAGGGTGTGTTCCTATCCATTCTGAGTCATTCGAGGAAGATCTATTTCGTTGAGTTGTTGCTTGAAGGGTTCAGTGGAGGACCCTAGGCGGTTGGCTTCGAGGCAATGTTAATGGTGAGAGTCAGGTTGTAACTACCAACTTATACTGTTTTCAATAAAAGAGTTCTCTTTCCCTCCATATATGTGTAATTTTGTTCAATCTATTTATATATGTTAACTTGCTTTGCATATTTGAATTTCCACATTACATGTATTTCTTGATTTCATAATTACCTTGTTGCAGTATAGACTTGATCTCCTTTTGCAAATTGGTATAGGAAAATATCAAGAGAAAATCAAAGGTTGAGAGCGAGGAACTACATCGAACATTGGATATAAGGTGTGGAGTCTTGTATTCTCTCTTCTAAGTAGTTATTTTATTGCAAGTTTGTATGTGTGAGGGTAGGGTT
Organism: Picea sitchensis; assembly: GCA_010110895.2. Lineage (NCBI taxonomy): Eukaryota > Viridiplantae > Streptophyta > Pinopsida > Pinales > Pinaceae > Picea > Picea sitchensis. The sequence continues at coordinate 13,799 of SNQJ01S0036642.1, forward strand.
TGTCTTTTAAGTATGGTTAAGATCTGTTGCGACATAGACCCAAGGTCACATGGTAAAAATCTCATAACAGAATTAGTGATCATAATGGGGAGGTTTTCGCCTAGTTTGGGTCGGTCTTAGGGTTCTTCTGTTGTCGTGATTTCTGTAATTTTCTTGTTTTCTGGGCTTTCTTTTAAAACATTTTCCATTTCAGAAATTTTTTCCAAGTTTCTAGAAGCTTCCCTTTGGGGTTGCAGTTTCTTTGCTTGAGTATTGCTAAGCCATATGCACTTTGTCTCTGGTTGGATCACTTATATACACGATTTGCCTTTGTTTGAATAATGTATGTACATTATTCATTGTTTATACAATCACGTATGTGTTTGAGAACTTGGTCTTTGGGCCTTTCTCTTAGTTTTGGAAGGATATAAGTTGGATGTTCAATATGTTTTGATCCTTCTTTTTTTTTTTTTTTTTTTTGATTGCTGTGTCAAGCCTCGTTAAACTTGAAAATTAGATCAGAAGTTCTTTCTCTTGGTTTCCCAGTGTTTTTGGCTGCATTTTGGGTTTTGGGATTTATACTAAAATTTTTCAAGTTTTTATAATTTTATACGCTTTCTCCTTTGACATAAACCACGCACATATGCTACCCTTATATAAGAGTGAAGCGCATATATCAATGCTAAAAAACACTTAAGTGTTGGGTCATATACACGTTTTGTAGAAGGCCAAATCGCATATATATGCGCTTTGTAGAAGGAAAAACCGCGCATAAAATTCATACGCTCCCTACAATGATCTAAACTGTGTACATGAGCTTATATACACTATTTTCTAGTGTACAGATCACATATGCCTCCATAAAGTGACTTTTTTGCTTGTTTTTCAACCTTTTTAAAGCCTTGTTTTATCTAGTTTGGGGGTCTTTTGGGGGAGTTTGGTCCCAAAATGTTTTCTGGCCTATAGGAGGTTGGTAAGGCCTTAAATTTGAGTGAAAAAAAAGTCTTTTTATCCATATTTATCTCCCTTTTATCCCTTGGATTGCACGACTATAAGAGTAGTGTTGTTCTCAAGATCTCAATTTTCTGGTCATTATTGTGGTCAATTTTGAAATTTGAGTTTGATAACTTTCTTTTGTGTTTTCCTTGGATTTTGCAAACATAAAGCCACAAAGATTTCTTTCTTTTAGCATCTTTTGTTAGTTTTTTCTTCCGTAGAAAGAAGAAGAAGGAAAAAAAAAAACCTAGTTTTTTGCTAGTTAGGTCTATTTCTTTGCATTGTTTTGCGTTATTTGAAAAAGAAAAAGATGTTAGCATAGGATTTTGTTTTATTCTCATCTTGAAATCATTTCAAAAGAAAAACAAGAAATAAAGTCTGTTTGTTTGCTTCCTTTGTTTCTCTTGAAAGTTTCATTGTGCATTTTGCATCAAAAAATGAAAAATTTGCATTTCAAGGCTTGAAGGATTGTTAATGTATTTTTCTTTTTTTGAAACTCTTTTTCATTGAAGGATTAGTGTAAATTTTTCTTTGTCAGTGTTCTTATAAGTTTATTTTTTTTCAAGAATCTCAAACATCATTCAATTTCACTCCACACCCTTGTTGAGTAAAAAACATCCTATAAAATGAACACTAACTAAAATTAATTAGACATTTTCATTTTATTAGGGTAAACAAACAAGTTTAGGATAAGGACTTGGTTTAGGTTGGAGAGTTACTTTCTCCAAGGAAAAAAACAAACTTAAGATTTTGACCTAGGGAGTGAAAAACCCAATTTTGCATAGGTATATCCAGGAAGCTCTTCTCACACAAGAGTCAAACACAAGGTCACGTAAATGAGAGTCGATGAGATAACCCATATGAGACTTAATTGACTGTATTTGGGGGGTTTTATTGAAGTGACACTAACTCATCTGGCATTGGTCCTCTGTGAATTTTGAAAATGGTTGAAGTTTTTTTGAAGTGACACTAGCCCTCTTGACGTCAATCCTATGGAAGCTTTATACCTAGTTTGAGATTTTTTGAAGTGACACCGACCCTTTTGTAGACAGTCCTTTGGAAGATATTTGGGCTTAGTTACCTCTCCCACAGTTGCATCTCTAATTGTCTACTGTACCCCTCAGATGCTGACTACGAGTTTGTGACCTTAATTTCTTTTCCTAGAGATCTCAGAGGTGGTTACAAGGGGTTTCTTGTGGTACCTAAGGTGGAGTTCGCATCACACTTTTCAGTATTGCTGAAGGCTACCCCACGAAGCGTGGATACTTGCACCGGAAAAGGATGGTTAGTGGAGGTCGGGGTAACTACTTCTCACTCTGTTCGTTGGTTCACATGACTTAATCAACCTGTGCCTTCGTCCAAAAGCTCCCTTTCCAATTTTTCATTACTTTGGACTGAAGACCTTATCCACCTGGGCTGAAGATTTGGAAAAGTTGTTTTCTTGTGATGTTTCTCTTAAGACTTTTTAGTGGAGTGTTTCTTTTTATAGTTGGCCTTAGGTTGTGTTAGTATCCCCACTTTTGGATTGTTCATTCAGGGTGGTCGACCAATCGCTTCATTGGTCAGGAAGGACCCCTGGTCTTTCTCTTAAAAGTGTGGAGCCGCCTCTTAGAAGACGTGGGTTTTTATACCACTAGTTCACTAGAGTCAATGCATGAGACTTTTATGGACATGAACAATCCCACAAGGGACGAACCTGTGCAGAATAAAGTGATGACCAAAATCTTTGAGGATACCAACCAAGAGACCCATTCCCGGTGGGATTCTTGTGCTTTTCCATTCTTTGGAAACATTGGTGCCCCCTTGATGGCCACTTTGTACATTTTTGGGTTGAATGTAGGACTACCGGTTTTGTTGTGAACTACTCCAAATGTCCTGAATTCTCTTGATTTTTCTCATATATGAACCTTATGTCAGGGGCATCGTATGGATGTTGATCCTTCACCTTTTGCATTAGCAAAGTATACTCATCCTTCTCCCTCTTCTTGTGAAATTCTAGCTACTAGTAACCAAAAGTCTAAAAGGAATGGGAAGAGGAAGAGTAAGAAGAAGTCACCAACCTTTGCTAGTCACGTTGGAGAACTATCACCAGCCTCTGTGAGTTACGCCAGGGACAAGAAACTAGTCACTGTGAGTCATACTGGCACTAAGTCACCAACCTCTGCTAGTCATGTTGGAGACATGTCACCAACCTCTACAAGTCATGTTGGGGACAAACACCTAGCCTCTATAAGTCATGCTGGGGAAAAAGTCTAGTCACTGCAAGTCATATTGTCATTGGTTCACCAACCTTTGCGAGTCATGTTGGAGATAGGTCAACGACATTTGTGAGTCATGTTGAAGACAAATAACCAACCGCTGCAATTCATGCTGGGTGAAAGAGTCTAGTCACTGTTATTCATACTGGAAAAACGTCACCAACCTTTTCAATTCATGGTGGAGATCAATACTTAGCCACTACAAGTCATGTTGGGGGAAACCCACCAACCATTACAAGTCATGTTGGGGGCATTGATACGGTTGAGAAGCCTATAGCTATAGGACGTAAGCCCAAGTTACCTTGTAAGATTTGCAGATGAGATCAACTTAATCATTTATTCCTTGCTATTGTTATGGTATGAAGAGCGTGGTCCTTTCCCGAAGGCCCTTGTAGTTTTGAGTCATCTTTGGTTTCCCAACAATCTAATCAATCATTGGTTGATGAAGTGATCGGGTTGATCCCATCTTCGTTCGATACCGATCTCATTTTGGGGGGTGATGCATCTCTTGACCATTTTGTCTCACATCTTATTCAACCAGTGGTTGATGAAGTGGTCGCGTTGATGCAATCTTTGGTCAATCCCACTCTTCTCTTGGAGAGTGACCAATTTTCCAAAGTAGTTGAACCGATGCAATCTTCGGTCGATCCCACTCTTCTTTCGGGGATTGATGCATATTTCAACTATGTCTTTAACATTTATAGTTAAACACCTTGTGAACAAGGGGGGATTCCACTCTCTTCGAGTACACTCCCTCCAAGTCCTAGGATGGTTTCCTTTAATTGGAATGATCTTGTGGAACCTCACCTTCCTTCTTCTACACCTTTCCAGATAACGGTTCTGGTTGAATCTATGTTGAAATGAGTTCGTCGATGTATTGCAGATAAATGATCCTCTACACTTATTTTATCCTCCTCGGCTTAGAAATATTTGGTTCTCCCAAGCTTGTGTCAACTACCAGTGAGTTGTTGGCTTTTGACAGAAGACGTAGTGATTTTTTGTCGATTCTTCCTCAATTTCCTATCACCTTAGGTGGGAAGACTATTATAGTCAATGTGTTAGTGGTGCTAGGCACTTTAGACTTCAATATGCTTCTTAGGCATGATTATGTTTATACTATGAAGGTTGTGGTGTCTACGCTATTTAGTGTGACGCATTTCCCTCACAACAAAACCATTGTCACTATTTATCAGGTTTCATTTGATAATCACCATCCTAGTTCGATTTTAGCTCAGATTCTCCCTTTGTGTGTTCCTAGTGTTCGAGAGACTCTTCCTTTCCACGGCTGAATTATGTGGTGCCTTATCCTCGGTGTTTAATTGCTCATGAGATGGGATCTTTACAATTATGTTCACCTTATCGAGACAAGGTCTCGACAATTGATCGAGTGTTTTATCCAATAGGGTCATGTGAGCCCTTCCTTCCTCCTGCTGGTCTGAGTAATTTGACATTGCCTCTTGAGTTTGATCTTACTGTTTGTGCAACCTCGAGCCCTGGTATTTATGTGTTGTCGAGCTTCAGTTTCATGTATTTTGAGTTTCCTTCAGATGAGGCCGTCCTTGAAATTATGCATATGGGTCCTTGACCTCTTCTTGAACTAGAAACTTACAGGATGGTTACCGACGAAACCCTTGGACTAAGCTTAGCAATGGTCTCTACCTGGAGAACTACTATGCATAGACCACAAGGCTATGCAGTTCTCTATACATATTATACTTTGACGGTTTCTTGTTTTCAAGTTCCATATTCCATAACACTTGTCTTTATTAGAGGTTTCTATATTGGACTTATTAACTTTCGAGTGAGTGTTTTTGTTCTTATATACAAGACTTTTGAGACATTTCCTTTGGTACCTTTTCATTCCCTGTTGATATTTTTTGACATGTAATGATCTCAGAACTGGCATATAGGTTATATTTTCCCATGCATTTTTTCCTTATCCACTTCTTATTTCAATTTTCCTTAGGATCGACCCCACTGAGTTGCGACACCAAACTTTCTTTGTTGTTTAAAAGTGTTGTAATTCATGTGGTAGAGCCTACCGTTCATGGGTTCCCTAGTTAGAACTTTGTTCACAGTTTGGCGCCCATGTTGAAGTACTTTCATAGGCTCAAGAATCCTATTTAGCTCCGCCATGACTTTGCGTTGAAGTTACATATCTTCTTTTCAATCTTTTTCTGGCCATTACAGACTTCCTCTAACATACACTGCTACGTATGTCAACACTTTTTGGATTCTTCAGCAGGTATTGTGTTCATTACTGGCATATAGAATAGGCTCCATTCTGCCTGCACAATGCATTTATCTATATCACTCACATATTTGCCATAGGGTCCACCCCATACATTCACAACATCATACCTTCAAGCTTCTTTAAAGGTGTTGTTTATGGATGGTAGAGCTTACCTCTTCATGGGTGTCCTAGTTATTATCTCATTGAAATTTTTGACACCCATGCTGTAGTTTTTTTCGTAGGCTCGGAAGCCCTATTTAGTTCCGATGTGTATTTGCGTTGAAGCCTCATGAATTCCTCTCAACCACTTTCTAGATAACTTACCCACGAGGATTACACAAGTTTATTGAGTTGTAATTGTATTGCATATTAACCGCTTTCACTTTTAGACCTAATGTCGTCTTCAACTTGCCATTGTTGAACCATTTGCTTATGCATTCCTACCAGTTTCTAGCCCTACAATTTATGCCTTTGCGACTCGACACATTTATCCTAGGAGGAGACATTCCCCTGAGTGTCCTTATCATACACATGCTTCTTTGCATTAAGCATAGGTATGTTCCTTGTGCTCTGGAACTAGTTTTCTTTCCCGCGACACTCGTTTCCTCCACTGTACTATAGCATTATTTTATTCATTTTCAGGCTTTAATAATACGAAAAAAATAAAAAAACAAAAAGAAAAGGGGAAAGCATTTATCTATTTATTTGGAAGCAATTTGTTGCCCTTGAACAAAGCACAATATTAGAGTTAGTATCTCAATATTTTGGGTTTAGTATGGCTTTATGATACTTTTGTCCTTGTTGAGTATAATCTCCGCCAATTGATTATTCTTCCAGTCATATGGAGCGTCTTTCGATGCCTCCTGTATCACAAATGTATCCCAGTTTTTAATCCATGTTGCCTAAATCAAATAATGTGTCGTGATTTTGTTCAATGGAAGTTTAAGCCTGAGTCAGACACTCTGTCCAAATCCTTGACCTTCCATGTTGGCCTTCCCATGTCAATCAAGTACATCTCATTTTCACAAGTATATTTGTATTTCACTCATGCTAGTATCGAAGGCCCCCATTGACTTCTTATTGGCGTGTCTGCTCTTATCGACTCCGACACATTACTATGAGAGTATGACCTATAGTTGTACCTTGGGCCTATTTCCATTATTGATAGGCGACCTTGCACTCAACAGATGAAAAACCATCATTGTTCACTAACTAAGCGGTTTCCCTTATGTTCGATGTCAACGAAAATCATCACACATAGGGATTCATGCGGTACCTTGGTTTCCATTTGACCCCATTGGTGGATTCCTCATCTTTGTTAGTAGTCTTCATCATTGGATACTATTCAAAGAGTCTTCGTCGTGCGTTATTCCATATGGTGCACGCCAGAGTCGTACCTCGGGGTGGTCCTTACAATCTCTTCATCCGAGTCCTTCCAAATCTTTGGCCTTCTACTACTCCTCGTGTTGGATGATGGGGGATGCCCTAATTATCTCCTTCCAGTGGATCTCTTCCTATCGAATTCAACATATATTTCTCTAGGACATGGATCTAGAGTCATTTTTAGTACCTTGGAGCGTGCGATCATCATTGGAAGGTTCCCTTAATATTGACAGTGGGAATACACAAATGTCCCTTAATCGGTCAATTCTATCAGGTGTTCGACATCAACTCATTTATTGACACTTGTTAGATTATACTAGGTACCCTGACACCCATTATCAATAACGGTGGGTTGTCTCGTGTTTGTTAACAATATACATCAATGAGCAGTATTCCAACAATATTTTACTATGTTTGACTTCAACACATTTATTCACATAGTGTACACTCATACCACGCTGGATCGTTTTGAAGACTTCAGGTGAAGTACGAGTATCACATATGTTATGCTCCTACACAACCTATATTGATTGTACCACCCCCACAGACATTGATACTTGTAGCGGATCAATTTGTTCACTTTGGCTCCAAATATCCTCTGATTCTATTTTGAGACATATCTCCATTGTGTATCCATTCGTGGTTATGATCTACATTTGCATGGAACAACTATATATTTTTCGTGGCCATGTTTGCTATTTCTATATCTATCACATGGATCCATTGTGTATAGTTTTCATGGCCATGGAGATCATTTCAACTTTCATTACTCATGGATTTGCAATGTAAATGATTTGGCGGCCATGCTTACATCACTCCCGAGCATGGGTATGCCAGACTCAAGAAGAGAATACTCTTACTTTATTTTTGCTGACGGTTTTGTTCTCGAATCAATTGTTTGGGGACTTTCATTGGAATTACTTTAATGCATCCTCACCTCTGAGAGTTATAATGTATTTAAGCCTTTTGTTTCTCTTCTGATCTCATACATTAGGGGGAATTTCTTATACCACACATTGCCACACCAATTTGCATTTTTGAGATGACCTAGTCCATTCCCTAGATTGCAAACTTAAATCCCATTCTCCTTCATAAAAAATCATCTTAAAAACAACACTTTTGTTTCCATATTCTATTCATCCATGTGAAAATTATGTATATATGCTATTTTCCAGTGTACAAACCGCGTATACCCTCAATTTTGTGAAAAGATAAAAACACTCCACATTTTCAGGTGGAGTTTACGGTTTGGCTCATTTCCAAACTTCCCTTGGCCTGTACACAACAAAATATAACCATCACAACCTATTTAGGATGGTATATAAACACCTATGGGGGTATGAATGAGGAGAGACAAACTTGGTGCAAGATTATGGTGACGATTAACAAGATTCCCTATTTCCCTGAATTTCTAAGTAACATCTCCTGATCTGGAAACTTGTTTTCCAACATTCCTTCCTCTCTTATATATGATTGTAGGGTGTGTTCCTATCCCTTCTGAATCATCCGAGGAAGAGCCATTTTGTTGAGTTGATTCTTGAAGGGTACAGTGGAGGAAATTGGGTGGTTGGATTAGAGGCAGTGTTGACGGTTAGAGTAAGGTTGTAACTACCCACTTATACTATTTTCAATAAAAGAGTTCTCTTTCCCTCCATATATGTGTAATTTTTTTTATTCTATTTATATACGTTAACTTTCTTTACATATTTGAATTTACACATTACATGTATAAATTGATTTCATAACTACCTTGTTGCAGTATAGACTTGATCTCCTTTTGCAGGTTGGTACAGACATAGATCAAGAGCAAATAAAAGACCGAGAGCGAGGAACTACATCGAACGTTGGATACAAGGTGTGAAGTCTTCTATTCTCTCTTCCAATTAGTTATTTTATTGCAAGTTTGTATGTGTGAGGGTGGGGTTTTTATTTTAAATACCGTTAGTTTTGGTTGTGACACAAACCCAAGGTCACAAGGTAAAAATATCGTAACAAAAACAAAGCTTGTATGAGAAAATTACAACTGAAACAATAAAGGTAAAATTTCAGCACTAGATTATTTTCAGAGGGCATAACGCCTTTCTCAGAACTCTGTTTGGAGTTCAGTAGTAGTCTATGGAAAGCTTATGAACCATAGAAGACAAACATGGAGCCAGATTTGGAATCTGGGCATGTAAAAATGTGTAGGAAGAAAAAGAAATAACCTGTAGTATACAAGGGTAAATTGGGTAAAATAGTCAAAACTTCTACGAACCATAACTTTTAGCTCGGAGCTCGGATTTGAGAAACCAATATTCACTTGAAATGTATTGAGGAGGATAAAACATATATTCACTTCGAATTTTTATTTGGGCATTAAAAAATTTCAGAAAGTAATAAAGATTTTTAGTAGCAGTAAATGAGTAGAAATATTGCAACTTGTAAATGTTGTAACTTTTCACTTAGAACTTAGAACGAGGCATGAGTACAACTGTTGTAAAGTTGTTTCATAGAGGAATTCATATAAGGAATCATATTTTAACCTAGTGCATTGTTTTCTTCATAAATTGATGAGAATAATAACCTATATTCCAATTAATGAAATATTTTATGTTATGCATGTTCTAACAGTAATTATTACATGCACATTTCTCGCAGAGTTAAGGTACAAGAAAATAACTTTGGTTTTTCTATGAGGACTAGATTTATGGATGATGCCCAAGGATCTTATATCCGTGAATTAGATACCATAGGTATGCATGTCAGCATGGGTAATGCTGAGACAAAGTCAAATGGAATAAGAAACAAGCATGATCCTGTAATTATGAGAAGCCTGCATAGGAAGTGCAGAGCTATAGAGATGATAATGAAAGGATTATGCTGAAGAAGAGATACTTCAGATTAAAAATATGTTGCATAGGAAATTTAACAAGGACTCTGGCACCAAGCATGCAACTAGTGCTAGACAAGCGACAACATCTAGATCCAAAAGAAAAATGGATGATCATGGGAATGACAATTAATCAAGAAGCATGAGCAGGTGGCATCATTCTCCAAGGCAATCCACCAGAATAAATCATGCAATTTCAGGGTTGGAGAGCATCCCAAGTGTGTTTCGTGTTATGAGATAGAGGATAAGTCCCGAGGCAAACATCTTGGAAGGTGAACTTAGGAATATCAAGCCACCAAATTTCAATGGTGAGAACATGAAAGGAGAAGAGGTCGAGGCCTAACTGTTGGAAATGAAGAAATATTTTCATTTGCGTAATTACCCCTCAAGGGTAGAAGCTATAATTTCAACCTACCACTTGCGAGGAAAAGAAACCATGTGGTGGGCTCAACTTAAGCAATCCAAGCACCTTGATGAGAATATGATCTCATGGAGGTAGTTCAAAGGATATTTCCAAGAGAAATATTTGTCCGCGCATTATTATGAAAGGTAGATGAAAGAGTTCTTTGTGCTCAAGTTGAGAACCATGACAATGGATGCATATGGGAAGAGGTTATTTGAATTGTTGAAGTATGTTGACTTCATAAAGGATGAGAAAGTCAAAATCCAAATGTTTCTAAGTGGGTTACCCTCTTTCTACAGTGAAAAGATTCAATATGATAACCTCAGGACTTTGGAGGAAGACATAAGAAGAGGAAAACATCTCTATGAACATAACAAAGGAAGACCAATCTTCCAAAAATCTTGGAATGACAAGATGAAAGGGAAAAAGGATCAAGGAAAGAAAGGTGTTAAGACACCCTTTTTCAAGAACAACTCCCAAACAAATCAACAAGGCCAGACAACCCAAAATGAGCACAAGACCGCAGATTCATTTAGTAAAAGGCCAAGGCAACAACCTGTACAATGTTGGGGATGTGAGGGAAATCACGTATATGAGGACTTCCCTCACAAAGGTCAAAGAATTAGGATTGTCCACAACATTTAGGAGGTTGAAACAATTGAAGACATGGGAGGAAACATGTCAAGAATTTATGCATCCTTGGACAACAAGCAAGCATAATATCAATACCCTATGATTGAAGTGGATGGTAAGATTAATACCAAATCACAACAATTTTAATTGATTTGGAGTTAGCCATACTTACATAAACTCTAACATTGTTGAAATATTTCACTTGCAAAAGAGTAAGCATAAGAAATCTTGGTTAGTCGAGTTATCCATAGGGGCTAAGAAAAAGATCAATGAGATAGTTAAATATTGTCCAATAGACATGAATGGATTTAAGACAAAGGTAGATGTGAACATTATACAATCAGGTTCTTATGATTATTTAATTGGCATGGATTGGTTGGAAAAACACCATGCTATCCTATACTATTAAAACAAGACAATCACATGTATTGATGAAGAAGGGTAGCAAGGAAAGATGCAAGGAATTCTAAGAGCTATAGTTGTTAGAGAGATTTTAGCTATGCATTTGAAAAAAAGTTTTAGGAAGGGATGCCATTTTTTTGCAGCCCATGTGGAAGAGGTAGCCAAAGATAAAGTGACAAGTATCGAAGACCATCTAGTCTTAAGGGATTTTGAAGATGTTTTTAGGGAGATCCATGAGATTTCCACCAAAGATAGACATTGATTTCTCTATTGATTTGGTGTCAGAAGTTGCCCCAGTGTCCAAGACCCCATACAGAATGGGCACATCGGAGTTGAAGGAGTTGCGGATGCAAATTGAAGAGTTGTTAAAAAATGGGTATATACGCTCAAGTGTGTCACCTTAGGGAGCCCCAATACTTTTTGTGAAAAAGTAAGATGGAACCTTGAGGCTCGGTATTGATTTCAGACAACTGAATAAGGTCACCATAAAGAACACATATCCTTTGACAATGATGATGTTTTGTTTGATCAACTAAAATGTGCAAGAATATTTTCAAAGATTTACTTGAGATCAAATTATCATCAAGTAAGGATAAAGGAAGAAGACACAAACAAGACAACATCCATGACAAGATATGAGGATTATGAGTTCACGGTAGTGCCATTTTGACTACGAAATGCACTAACAGTCTTTATGTGCATGGTGAATGGAGTGTTCAAGGAATACCTGAACAAGTTTGTAATTATGTTCCTAGATGATATACTCATCTACTCTAAGCCAGAAGATGAAAACAAGAAAAAATTAAGAATGGTGCTAAAGGTCTTAAGAGAACATAAGTTGTATGCCAAGCTAAGTAAGTGCATCTTTTACCAAAAGAAGATTCACTACTTGGGGCATATAATTTCAAAAAAATGGATAAGAATTGATCCAGAGAACATAGAGACCATTAGAGGATGGACAACACCAAGAAATGTCACATAGGTCATATCATTTATGGGTCTTGCTGGTTATAACCAAAGATTCATAAAAGGGTTCTCAAATATTGCAAGCCCAATCACTTCCTTGCAAAAGAAGGGAGTGAATATTGAATGGAATTACAAGTGTGAAGAGAGATTTCAGCAGATGAAGAACATTTTGACAAGTGCACTAATCTTAAAGATCGCAGATTTAGATGAAGGTTTTGTAGTGTGCACTGATGCATGCAAGGAAATGCTCGGTGGAGTCTTCAGTCAAAGAGATTATGTGGTATGTTATGAGTCAATAAAATTAAAGGAGCATGAGAGGAATTATTCTACACATGGGTCTTGCTGGTTATAACCAAAGATTCATAAAAGGGTTCTCAAATATTGCAAGCCCAATCACTTCCTTGCAAAAGAAGGGAGTGAAGATTGAATGTAATTCCAAGTGTGAAGAGAGATTTCAGCAGATGAAGAACATTTTGACAAGTGAACCAATCTTAAAGATCGCAGATCTAGATGAAGGTTTTGTAGTGTGCACTGATGCATGCAAGGAAGGGCTTGGTGGAGTCCCCAGTCAAAGAGATTATGTGGTATGTTATGAGTCAATAAAATTAAAGGAGCATGAGAGGAATTATTATACACATGATTTGGAATTAGAAACAATTGTACATGCATTAAAAATGAGGAGAAATTACCTCATGGGGAGGATATTTGAGCTAAAAATAGTTCACCGTGGCATGACTCATTTGTTTGGACAACCAAAATCAAATGTCAGAGAAACTAGATGGTTGGAATTTCTAAGTGAGTATGAATTTGAAATTAAGCACATAAAAAGAAAGGAAAATCAAGTGGCTGATGCACTTAGTAGGAAATCTCATGAAATGTGTATTGCATCCATTAGCATGTACAAGACTGATCTAAAAAATAAAATTATTGCAACAATAAATTCAGACCAACAATATCTAAAAATAAAAGAAACATTACAACAAGGTAATTTTCAGCAGGAATTTAATTATCATGAGCTGAAGGAAGATGGAATTCTCATGTACAAAGAAAAAGTATATGTGTCGAGTTCCAATGAGTTGAAAAATGCAGTGTTGAGGGAAATGCACAATGTTCCATATGCTAGACACCCATGATATCAGAAGAAAATCACAACTGTAAGAATCCCATACTTTTGGCCAGGAATGAAGAAAAAAGTGGCTAATTACATAGCCATATGTCTAGAGTGCTAGAAAGTGAAGGCAAAACATAGACATTCCACTGATTTATTACAACCATTTCCCATTCCAGAATGGAAGTGGGAAGTGGTTACAATTGATCTTATTACAAGGCTTCCCAGAATAGTGAAGAAGCATGATTTCATCATGATGGTGGTGGATAAATTAACTAAGAAAACACATTTATCCTAGTAAAAACAACACACAAGGCAACTACAAATATTGTAGATATTTATATGAAGGAAGTTGCTAGGCTACATGGAGTTCTCAAGGAAATAGTTTCCGATAGAAATCCAAAGTTTACTTCCAATTTTTGGAAATATTTGTTCAAGGGTTTTGGGACAAATCTAAATCTTAGTACAACGTATCACCCAGAGTCAGATGAGAAGAAAGAGAGGACTAATAGAATAATTGATGACATGCTTAAAATGTATGTGATGGACCAACCATCAAAGTTGGAGGATTAAATTCATTTAGTTGAATTTTCTTACAATAATGAGTATCTAGCCTCATTGAAAATGAGTCAATTTGAAGCATTGCATGGCAGGAAGTGTAATACTCCAGTGAGTTGGGATAATCCAGCAGATAAAGAAGTTATTGGGCTAGATTTATTAAAGGAAATGGAAGATCAGATGGAAAATATCAAGTAGAATTTAAAGGCTCCTCAAAATAGGTAGAGAATTTATGCGAACAAGAATAAAGTGCTTATATATTTCAAAGTTGGTGAACATATATTTTTAAAAGTGAAAGTGAAGAGAAGTTCACTAAGATTAGAAAGTTTCCCAAAGTTGGCAACAAGATATTGTGGCCATTTTGAAATATTGGAAAAGATAGGGCCACTTGCATACATGTTAACATTTCCTACATCCATGTGAGTGCATAATGTATTTAATGTATCATTATTAAAGAAATATGTGCCTGATTCTAACCACACAATTGATTGGAATGTGATCCAGGTGGAGCACGAAGGGGATTTCCAGGTGGAACCAGTGTGCATCTTGGACCAGAAAGTCAAAGTGCTTAGGAATAAGGCCATAGGGTTGGTAAAGGTTCAATGGAATTGGTACACTCTTGAAGATGCTACATCGGAGTATGAAGAAAACATGCAGGAGGAATACCCAAATGTTTTTCTCAATTTTGAAGAAAACAGAGTGAAAGACTCCATTTTTAGCAGCTAGAGTTTCAGAACCACATCTCAAAGTCCTAGCCAACTTGCATTGGGGTCCCTAATAAAAGAATTACACATTCCTTGGGTTAGCCCTGATAAACGAATGGTACATTCCCTGGGTTATATCTGATAAACGAATGTTGCATTCCTTGGGTCCGCGAGGTGCAAGGAATAATAGATTTGGGTTCGAACTGCGATTGGAGTTGTGAGATTGCATACTTTTATTTATTAGCATTGTGATGTAAATTTTTATATGTATTTATATCGACATAGTGTATAACGATGATGACACACAATTGTAGGGGAGGGGGAATGTATTATCCCCACTATAATCCCCAGTTTAATTAATGCTTAATGTAGATATAATGTATGGCTATGGCCAAGCAATGTATATGTGAAATGTATTTCTAAGTTTTAATAATAAAAATGTGATGCCAGCTGGTAAGGGGATATGGACAGAGATGGGGGATGAATTAATACACAAGAGAGGGGAGGGTCTAGGAGAATGTCTAAGAGAGGGGTCCAAGGGGAATTATCCATGTCTATTAATTCCACCCACATTCTTGAAATTTATTATCATTGTGTACTAAAATCTAGTTTTTGATTGAGTGTCCCCAAAGCCCATCATTGAATGTATGTAAGAGGGTGGGTGTGAAAAGTCACATCCCATAGTTATTGGGAGCATGAGGGCTAAGTACAATCAGCTTGGAGAAGTGTGTGAGTCGAAAAAGGAATCCAAAGGCATCCAAAGGAAATACAATTTGTATGGGCAACTACAATAGTTTTAGACAATCAAGTTTTGGGCATGAATAACAAGTAAAGAGAGGGAAAGAGAGCTCGGAGATGGAACAACCATGGAGGGAAAATTCTAGAGAATGTTGGAGTGTTTTGGAGCTTAATAATGAAGAGAAATTTTGTAAAGTCTGAAGAGTGAACTCTTGTGTGAGTTTCACTGTAACAAAAAATGTTTGTTGTTGTTTTTGCTAGTAGTTTTCCTAGTAGCAAGTTCCTTTGAGTTCTCAACCAAGAGATTCCTAGTTATCTATGCCAAAAATACCCTGATAAATGAATGGGATGCCTAAGGGACTGAGATCAGTGAAGCCATATATTCCTTGGGTTGGGCAGGTCAAGATGAAGAGAGTTGGTGGGAAATTAGGATAGTTGTAGGAGAATACCAGTGGGTTGTGGGTTTTATGAGTTTTGAGAGGATAGTGAAAGACCACCCTCTTTTGTGGATTATTGGTCTCAGCTCGAGGGTGACTTGCTTTTGTGATTTGGAACGACATGTCTATGGTTGGGTGGAATGTTCATCCCAAGAAATTGATTGCACAACTATTTTTAAACATAAGTATTTTTTCTTGTTTCTGTTTGTATTATGATCTTATTTATTGTGCATTAACTCTGTAAATGAGAATCATTTAAATATTGTTGTAATAAGCCATTTATTGCATTCATGTGTGATTTTAGCATGTTGTATATGCATCTAATTTATGGTAATAAACAACAATTAAATATGTATATAATTCGTAGCTGATAAACTACATGAAATCAATTATTTAGAAGAAATTCTTATTTTATGATATTCTGTGCGTAATGGACCTCAGTTGGGCTGGGGGACATTACAAAAATTGTACTTCCTTCATTATTAAACTTTACTGATAAATATGTTAGCTTTCTTAGAAGGTCATGAAAAGGCCCTTGTAAGACCAATGAGGTATTGGCCTCCCATGCAAGGATAGGGGGTAGGGATTAAATATGAGATGCACTTAAATATAAGATGTGCTTAATATTAATTTACTTTATTCATACTTTTTTTTTTTTTGAGTAAAAAAGTGGATCCTGCTATATTATATAGACAAAATAACAGAGTGTACAAAAGAGTAGGCCTGTGGCCATACAAAATGCTGTCGATTATCGGAGCCGGGAAACCGGTATATGCATATAGCATGAAATTAGCGATGGTATAAAAAGCATAATAGCAGTGATATGTGTTGCAGTAGAAGCCAGAGCGGTCAATAAAGAAGTTCTAAGTGCACAAAACTAAAATTAGAACAGTAAAATTTCGATTGCCATGTGACACATCATCCATGTGGTATCTTGGAATGAAGAAAGCTAGCACGAGAGGGGACATCTCTCCTTTGGCGAGCATTGGAAAATGCGTCCAAAGAGCATATCCACATCTGTTGTCCCAAGAGGAGGCTTCGGTGATCCTAAATCCACCGAGTGCTACGAATGTTTCATCATAACCAGGTGCCGTCCAGGATAGGCGCATTGTGCGTAATTTGTCACCCAGTCCTTGCCCAGCTCAGAACCAGCTTGACTCCTCATATAGTTATCCGTTGCTTCCTCCTACTCAGGTAGATGGCTAAAACTGCGGCGTTCACACAGTATTACCTTGGCAATTCTGATTATCATCCCAGACCAAGAGAATTTCCTCCACTATACAGTAGGAATAATCAAGCAAAGGTCGGGCTACCGGCACATGCCTCGATGGGGCACCGTTGATGCACCTACCGGGGCGTCATGTTAGCCATGGAGGGGATTCTTCAGCTACAATGCAGGGGGGGAATTCCTCCTCAAGACCACTTTTCTGCAAGACACCCGAATCGTGTTCTTTAACATGTTGACTGCTGCCAGCACCATGCTCTGCAATAATGGCTAGCCGCCCTTAAGCTCATTTCTTCTTCGGGGATGGGCGTCGCCAATGCCAAAGGCAGCTCCGACTCTTCCTTCTGGCTTTTGAGCCTTATAGACTCAAGCGAACCGCGATGAGGTAAGCCTAAACTTCGGCCATGAGGCGGTGGAAGGTTAAAAAGAGGCCAATTAACTTCGAGAGGCAATGAGTGGCGATTGCGGAGGATAGCTCGAGGAAGGCTTGGCTTCATCTTGGCGGGCCGAGGAGTTACACGAAATCTTGGACCAGCGCCGGGACCACCCAGTTATAGGCCCGGTACAAATTAGCACCGAGGCGTCCTGAAGCCGCGGATGCGAGAAGGTGGGCTGCACCCGCCTGTATCAGAACTCTGACGAAGCGGAATAAAATGAACAAACTAAAATCCAAATGAGCGAGACTCGAGCCCATCCTTTCTCCCTTAGCACAAAGCGTCCGGGAAGCCTTTGCCGGTAATGCTCGCTTCCTTGGGGAATGGTCTCATCCACCCCTCGCATTTGTATCGTCCATACATGGATTGGCCATGCGTGGGTGTGATGTATGACATTTAAAGCAAGAGTAGAGTGGGTCACACAATGACCCACAGGCGTATCACTGTGGAAACAGAAACTCTTCTTGAACTGGGTCTGCGGAACCACAGGAGAGGTCTGTTTCTTCAGAGATGCTGGCTTGCCAGAAAATGAGCTTTGTATTGGCATCAATCCCTTCATTTGCCAGGTGATCGGCAATTTTGTTGGCTTCTCGCTTAACGTGGGAAGGGATTAGAGTGAGATTAGGGTTGTTAATGTCACTAAAATCCTCCAAAAGGCCTGAGAGTCTCGGTGAATTTGAGATCACACCAGGGGCTTGCCCATGAAGAATTTTGGAGATGGTGGATTATTAGCAGAATCTCCCTCAATTGTCGGTCGATGGCCGGTGAAGAACCGCCGATTGAAGAGCCTCTCTTACGAGGAAAAACTGCGAGTTCGCTATCCCGTTAGGTTGTATTTTTAAACCCAAAGAATAAGCTAATATAAAATGGTGCCTCACGTATTGAACAGAGCGGCTCAAAGCACAACGGGGTCCGGAGGTTTCCGGGATGCCCATCCGAAATTGAGCTTGAAAGCCGCAGGTGGGAGGGGCCACGTGCGTGGGGATGTCATCTTCCTTTTTGGGCCTCCCTTGCGGATGTATGCAAGTTTGCATGTTCCATCCATTTAGGATGATTCCTTCCTCTAAATTTCATTGCATGTCTTCAAGTGACCAGGGTTGACTATGAATAGTTTCTCGGATGAGCCTCTTGGTCCACGTTCCCAAGTGTTGACGGGGAGGAGGCATCTGGGATTGAAAATCATGTTGTTCCTTTCTTTCCAAATGGACCATAGAGTGAAGCCCGGGAGCAATTGCCAGATGCGCTGTAGAATTGGGTTGTGGAAGGAGATTGTGTCCCAGTTGACTAGAGTGTCCTTTATGCTTCCCCGGCTTCTCTGTGAGCGTCGCATGGCTTGTGCACCAGTCCCAAATCTGCTGATTGTAATGGCACATGTTGAGTAAGTTTTCCATGGTTTCCTCACTTTTTTGACCAAGGGTACACCTCGAGGGGCCTGTGAAGCCTTTATTTAGGAGGTTATCCCAAGTGAGAATACCGTTTTGAGCTACGAGCCATAGAAAGAATGAAATCTTGGGCCACAAAGGGTTGCCATGCTACGTTTCCCGATTGGATCGGGGTTGGTTTGGAGGTTTCCTTACAGAGTGATAAGCTTCCTTGGCCAGAAGGTTCGGATGTGGAGTATTATGGAGGACATCCGACCCTTCTTTATTTGGAATTTTCCGGGATTGCATGCATTCCTACCACGGTATGAGATCAATCTCCTCCGTGATCTGTAGCTCTGTGCTAGTAGTTTTCCATTTCCTCCAGGGTTGGATTTCTTGAGTTGGGATCCAAAAATCTTTGACTCTCTGTAGTCCGCCTTGTTGAAGATTGGTCTTGATATTATTAAGGATTTCCATGTCCTCTAGAGGGGATAGCTGTTGCCAGGAGTCCTGCCAAAAAAAGGGTCGTTTCCCCATTCCCTATCTCCAGAAAGCATGCTTTGCTGGATTAAGGGAGCCAATTCCCTCCATGCGTATTCCAGATGTTGGGTAGTGCACACTGTTCCATTAAATCTTATTAATTGGTTGAATTGGTCATTCGGGGCATACTTTTGTTTCCACATTTTCGCCCAGAGTTCTTGGGGATGTTGCAGCCACCTCCACCATATCGCAGCTCCCTAACTTTGGTTCATCTTCCGGTCTCGGATTCCCAACCCTCCTTGCTTTTTGGACCTGCAGAGTTTATCCTATCCAACTAGAGCCCATTTTCCGTTATTCTGATTTCCCTTCCATAGGAAATTGCGCTGCAGGCCTCTAATGGCCTTGATTACCGAGATGAAGCGGCTTGATTAGTGAAGATAAATTAGGCAAGCTTGAAGAACCCGACTTGGCGGAGATGATTGAGCACCAAATTATGGAGTCCTAAAGGTCCAGGTTATTCAACTTTGTTGGAATGGAGTAAAGTACATCCCCAGAAGAAATAGATTTAGGACTCACTGTCAGGGAATGCAAATAGGTAGAGGGAGAGTGCTTCTGTAATACGAGGCGGGAGGCTGAGGTGGGCCTGAGCTGTGGCGTATTGAAGAAAAAGAGTTTAGATTTATCGAGGTTGAAGCTGACATGCACGAATGGTTGTCCGGATAGGATCGAGTTGAGCTTAGTGGCTTCTCTAACCATGGGGGTATTAATGAGGAGTGTATCATCAACAAAATTGGCTATGAGAGAGTGCTGGGGTGAGGGTGTGGGTGGCAATCCATCTAGTGGAAGCCTTCTAGGACCAGCAGCTTTGAGATAACGGCCTAAACCCTCCACCATAATAACAAAAAGAAAAGGAGAGGGGTCTCACACTTTGACCACCTCTAGTGGAACTAGGGCGGGAGGGAATTACCGGTAACGAGGATTGAAAAAGAAGGAGGTGGAAGCTTGAGAATCGGTCGACCAGGTGGTTATCAAAATAAAGGATTCGAAACCGATCATATCACATGACAATCTATCAAGAAGCTTTGAAAGGTCAAGTTTGATAAGCAATCCTGGGCTCACGTTGACTTAAGTGACTGTATGACCTCATGTTCTAGGATGACACTATACATGATTTGACATCCCTCCACGCAGCCTGATTTCTCCTTGGATATGATAAAAGGAAGAATTGGCTTTAGGCAATTTGTGATCACATTTGTGATGATTTTGTAAATAACATTACAGAGGGTTATTGGCCTGAATTTCTTCGGGTTAGTGGCTCGTTCCTCCTTTGGGATGAGTGATGAAAGTCAGCGTTCAAAGCGGGGAAAGGAACTTGTCACAGTTACGGACTACTGACCTCCATCGTCCTCCTTGATCGTAATCCCATGATTGGTGGAAAGTGCGTAGATCCATCGAGGTGGTGCCTTACCAGTGGGCATGTCCTGTGCAGCTGAATCTACTTCGGCCTGGGTGATGGGCCTTAATAGCGCCGCATTCTGCTAAGAACTTATCATCTTGGGTATATTCTGAGTGACCTTTTGTATAGCTTCTTCCCTATGTGTGTTGGTCTCTGTAAGGAGATCTTGGTAAAAGGAGGTAAGAGATTTCGCTATTTGGTCGTGATCTCTTATTGGGTTTCCCTATTCATCCTCCAAGCTGGGTAATCGGTTGATGTATCTGCGATCGTCATTGCCACAATGGGAGAATTTAGTGTTGCGCTCCCCTTCTCTAAGCCATTGGACTCTGGACTTTTGCCTCAGAGGATTTCTTCATGTTCTCTGCATAATTCTAAGTCCGTTATGAGTTTCTCCTCTTCCTTTGCCAAGATATGAGTTCGGCTCCCTGTTATAAATATTCATTGAAGTTCCGCCAGCTGGCTTTCAACTCTTTTCACGAGAATGATGTTTTGAAGGTGGATTATTCCACTCCTTTAGGAGTAGTTTGAAGTTTTAGCGAGGCAATTTGGGAGCTGTGTGGGTTCCATGATCAATTTACACTGGAGCCCACCCGGTGTATACTGGTGACTGAAATGTCTGGGTGAGAGCGAACTTTTGAAGCGAATGGCTTGGGTCTTGAGAGTTCAGGGTCGAGGCTGAAGGCTATGGAGCCGATGTCGGAACCCGATTTTGGTGGGATATTTGCTTCCATTACACAGTCGCTTTCCATGAGAGCTTCGTGCTAAGCCCGGTCCGACTGCAAACCACATCTTGTAGCCCCTAATAATCTTCTATTAGACCAGGTGAATGTTCCATTCTTGGTTTCCATATCGACCAAATTAAGTTGCTCTATAAGGGTTTTGGTGGCTAGCTGTCTGTTCGGCCGTTTGATTCCTCAGTTCTCCTCAGTGGGATCATATTGAAGTCGCCTCCGATGATCCAATGCGGCATGCGTATGAGGGTTTGAACATATTGAAGGGTTTGAGTGAAACTCTCCTTGTCTTGAAGAGATTGCGGTCCATAAACATTTGTTATGGCCCCTTCCATAGAGGCTGAAGTAGCTCTGAAATAGGATGTTAGGTATATTTTGAGAGAAGGGGGTGGGTGAGAGTGTTGTTTGTGGAGTTCCAGGAAGGATATGGAGTCCATCCGGCCCGCGCCATGGAGTCCCCGATTAAGAAAATCCCTCTCTCCGGCCAACTCAGCGAGATATTTTCGCCTCCCACTGCGGCCTGGTTTCACATGGTAGTAAGATATGCAGCTTCTGCTTTATCTTGTCTTCGGATCCAGCGCTTGAATCTTCCATTCGAACCTCTAATGTTCGGGATATAGTCTTCATCATAGGGATGTGGTGGAGGTAACCGATAACCCTCTGTGCTCGGCCCAGGTTAATCATTAAGTTACCACGCCTCCCGAATGAGTTGTTGGGTTGGTTTGCGTCCTCTCCTTTTACTTTCCTTGGTAGATTTCTTGGGCTCAAGGTTGGGGTCTGAGGAGATGCCCAATCTGGCTGTGGACCCTGCAGTGGAGTCTGTGAACACTTTGTGCACTTTCCCGAGTTGCTCGGGAGATCGCGCAAATCCTTTTGGTTGAGGGCCTCATCCAGTTTTTCCAGATCTATTTCGGTTAAATCTATTTCATCCATAATCATGATGGTGTCTTCGTCCCTGCGGTGCGTTATTGCGTGCTTGCCTTTGGAAGGCGAGGTGTGTTTATTCCGGTACCTTACCTTTCCACTAGCGGTGGTGCTGAGATGGGATCGCGATTCCACTTCTTTCACATGCGATTAAGAGCATAAAGGAGTTCTTAGAAGGAACCTTTGGAGCTGAACTCTGGTTCAACTTTTTTTGCGTGTTCTTTCGCTTTCCTCTGACGTTGGTAAATCCATCCTTCTGCTTGGCATCCGGTTGATTTGAGTGCGGCGTCAGGGCGGTCCATGAGAGCGGTGGCGGAATTACTCGCGCTTTACGCATCACGAAGGGTATATGCTCGCAATGGTTAATGCGGCTCAGTCCTAGAATCCACGGTACTCGGTGATGGTTCCGGAGGGGTTTTGAGATATCCAGCGGAGATACGGGCATATGAGGGTGTATTTTCTTATCTTACGTGGCTTCGGGGTTTGACATATTGTCCTACGTATTCCCTAGACCCATTAATATCTCTTCCGTGCGAGGAATTCTGGGGGAATACGGTAGGTAACATCCAGACCAGGGCTCTTGAGAAGTCCTCTTGCTCAGGGATGAATCTGTCAGTCTAGAACCTTAAAAATAGACCTGCTGAGTTGTAAAAGTATGGTCCATTGTCGAATATTCTATCTTTATCTTCCAGGTTATATGAATAGTGAAAAATCACTTAGAGACTGAGCTGAATCTCGCCAAATCCCACTTTAGGTTCCACCATTCCTTTATCCATCGAGCGAGGTCTTTCTCAGTGGGCCAGAGTCCCAAGAATTTACCTATGAGCGCATGGTCCTTCATGAACTGCGTATATACTCCCTACCACTTGTCGATTTATTACGATAAAGGAGGTTTCTCTAATTACGGAATACACTTACCCACAGCAGCCAGTTTTTTGGAAGCTTGCGGGTTAGATGAGCTGGGTTCGAGTTCCATCTCTTTACCCAGACTTTGTTCCTGGGAAAATAGCTGTTCTCTCAGATGCACCGGTGGTTCAAAGGCGGGTCTCTTTGCACTGGTCACCGGCGGTTCAAAGGCGGGTCTCTTTGCACGGGTGCCAGTTCTGTCGTTTGCTTCCATGTCGCTGTACGAGGGGGGTTTCCCCCCCTCTCCCATGCTCATAGTGCGCGGAACAGGAATCCCGTGAGACTCAAACAGCAGGAAAACACTTCGAGGGGCCGTGCTCTGACGTCAGAGCACTTTGCATACAAAGACGAGGTCTGGTTCTTCAGATCGGGCTGCAGGTCGGCGCGCTAGGGTTCATCCTCTTCAGAAATCCAGAAAATAACCTACTTTATTCATACTTGATTTGTACATGGTTTCATGAATATTTTATTATCAAATGTTTAGTTAGCTAGAGTTGGCTCTTCCATTCACTCCTCACCCCAACCATTACCACTTAGGATAGGTAAACGAAGGTGGTCAATCCTTATTTGTTTCTTATAAATTTGAAGTTATACTTTTCTATCAATCCCCAACTCCATGACACTATTCTCTACAATGCCACCCCCCTAGATTGTGCAAAATTGATATTGGGTAAGACATACTAGTTTTATCTACATCATCCAATATGTCTCTCTCATGAACTCTAGCACCCTCACTAAAGATAACCACAAATATCACTTTCATTCCTTAGCCACACCTAAAATAACACCTTTCTTTGACAATGACATTGTTCGACAAGTGGAACTCCGTAAATTCTTACATGTTTGTGTCATCTGCGAGGCCAAACCTAATCAAACTAGTCAATCTCCAGACTCCCTTACACCTCTCATATATTATAATGATATTTTTACCAAACCCCAAGGATTTACCCCTCCACAACACATCTAACATGAAATTAATTTAGTCTCTAATGCCTCCCTTCCCAATGCACCCACTTACTTATCAACATACAGATTCAAGCACTTCTTACCACTAGTAAAACCAAACCTAACACTTCACTATGTGAGTCACTAACGTTAATAATTACAAATAAGGAGTCACAAGAATAGTGGTTGGTTACTTAGTAATAAGAACTTAATAAGGTCACGGTAAAAGTAGATATCCATTGCTTAATATTGAGAATTTTGTAGATCATTTGGTTGGAGCCTACAATTTTACCAAGATGGATTTGATCTCAAGTTATCACTAGATGTGAATGAAGGAAACTAACTCCTAGAAAACAACATTCAGGACCCATTTTTACCTCTTTGAGTGGTTGTTAATTATTCCCTTTGGTTCACCAATGCTCCAACTACTTTTATGACACTCATCAATGATGTATTTCACCCCCATCTAAGGTTCTTTGCCATTATCTATCTTGATGATATTATTATATTCAGTAAGACATGGGATGATCTCTTCCAACATGTTCACCAAGCGTTGGACATCTTGCACACTAATATACTCCAAGTAAATATTAACGGTCTATTTTTGGGCACCCATCTATTTCTTATTTGGGTTTATTATTTTTAGTAAAGGGAATTTTAGTACCATTTTGGTTCCTATCAAAGAAATGAGGATTCAATGAAGCGACCAGGCCGAGATTGGGTGAGTTAGTGGCACAAGTTGAGTTTCCAGAGCCTCTGAAGAGTCGAGAGTCCAATTATCTTAAGGCATAATGAAGAAATAGAAAGAAAATCCATGCCCTTATGTGCATGAGGCAAAAGTTAATCCCTCAGGGGCTTATCGAGGGTCAAAAGGGGCTTATCGTGCCCCAAAGGAAATTAAGTTATAATAGCCTAGGAGTCTATCATGAGACCGCAACCCACAAAGTGAGCGCCAACATGTCAACACCCCAAAATATCGAACGGATGCATGCAGGGAAGATCAACGACTGGCGTGTGGTTTCAGAGTCTCGTTTGAAGCTCAAGCCCCGACCACTCCGATGGGACACCTTCGATCAACGAACCAGATTCAATTAGACACAACCCCCAATGGACGGTCCATATTTAAGTAGACACAACTCTCGATGGATGATCCAAATCTGATCTTTGATCTCAAGTTGTTCTAGACAGGTGCCATGTCATCTCGCCAACAAAGCACTCTTAAAGAAAATTAGTGGCTTCCATGTGGACATGGGGAACCCACCAAATGCATAGGTAAAAATCTAAAATATGGGTGACACGAGTCATGTCTACCTGCTATCTCAACATCATTGTGGTTCAACAAAACCCACCACGTGTCCAGGGTGATGTTATCCTGACCATATTTTTCCTTAGCTAATTTTTTCTTTTGACCACGGTGAGATCAATGACTCTCATTTGATCTCTCATTCCTCCGATTGATTGTCGAGATTGTCCCTTCTTCGGAGTTCTCTTTTCGGAGTTCTGTTTGAACCCGATCCTTCAACACTACGAATGGGGCACTTGCAATGGATGGTACAGATCTATTCCAATTTTTTTTCAAGTGGGGCCAATCAATAGTCTAGATCTTATCCTAGGTATCAAATCCTCCCGTCCAAGTGTCATGGCATCCTGCCAGCAGAGCTCTGTCAGAGCCAATTAGAGAATTCCACGTGGGCAGGTGGAACCTACCAGATATACAAGCCAAAATATCAAAAGCGGGTGACACATGTCATGCCTTCCTTCCACCTTAGTGCTAGAGTGGACCAATGCAAAGCCGCCATGTGTTCAGGATGACGTCAGCATGCCGATTTTTTCCTTAACTATATTTTGGGTTCACGGTTGACGAGATCAACGGATCTCGAATTATACCCTATTCCTATGATCAACGGTCGATATGATCTCCTTTTCCTAGTCCCTCTCGGGTCCTCACTCTTAATCACTCCAATGGGGTACCTACAATTGACGATTGAGATTACTCGTCGAAACCGATTCGACGACTATTGAGTCATGTGATCTGCACAGTTGAGATTTCGACCTTCCGAACAAAAGGAAAATGATTACATTAACTCTTCAGGGACAAAGCTCGAGTGGATTTGTTTTGGCAGTTGTTCCATGATCTTCTCATAGCAGAATTCCAACAAAAAGAGGGAGTTTGTTACGATTTTACCAGGGGGAAACCATTCAAGAATCAAGAAGCGGTAAACCATTTCAAGAAGCAGTTTCGGACATGAGCAAGAAGGATAAAAGACAAAGAAAACACCCACTGTCAAGGTCGACACTTTGGGGAGTTTAAGAGTTTCTTGTAACCAAAGTTGTTCGACCACAGAAACCTTGAGCAGAGTCAGTTGGTAAATGCAACAAACAACCATAGATTCATCCCCTCCGTTTAAGTTTTAATCGTAATTCTTCTACTATGTTTATGTTCTTGTAAAGAATCTCCTCCCACTTTACTTTTCCTGCATCGGATCTGATCTATAAAATATCAAGAAACAAGCCATTCACCATGTTTAGTGTTACTGTATGATGTTTTGTAATGAAACATAAGTGATTTCCTCTAAATGTATGACCATTTCTTGTCATTCTCTTTGTGCATTTAAATGATAGGCAGAGGGTACCTCCATGTATTTAAATGTGTGAAGATGTTGACTATTTGAAGCATGTTTTTATTGATCTATGTGCATCTGTTAGAGATACTGGATTCTTAATTGCTCAACACATTGTTATTTTCCATAAGCTATAGGATTCATTCCCAACAATTCCATGTATGTTTATCTTGTTTTTATTCTAATTCATCACTTCATTCTCCTTTTAAACCTTGATTATTTGAAACACTCGTAGACATGCCTCCAAAAGTTGAGAGCATTTTTCATTTGGGCTGAGATTGTTTGAGGTCCTATAATTTCAAGAGAGAGAGAGGGAAAAACTTCCCAAATATTGCACAATTATTTCACTGCAAATCTGGCCTCAAGATTCATCTTGAGTCTTGGCCCATGGGGTTCCTCAACATCGTTCCAACAACAACCTGGAATATCTCAAGGGATAACTTATGAAATGGCGTCGTTGTCATGGACGTAAGTTGAAGAAATATTCCCTAGGGATACAACATTGTAAGCTCTAAGACTTTATGGTGAACAAGCCTTAGGAACTTGGGTGTTAATATTTCACTTGGTGACTCCAGAGAAGGAAAACTTGACATCTGCCCGAAGACACACCAAAATCCACCCTAATCCTAATCAGGTTCTGATATATTTAGATCCAGAAAATATTGTGACTTGGAAAACCTCCTTTTTCTTAGGTAACCCTTATCTAGAAATATTTCTTTTAGCTCTTTATCAAAATGTTGAATCTGTAGATCTGAATTATATACCCAAAGATTTTCTTTTTGCTGCAAAATTTCCTCCAGAACCGTTAATATACCTCCATAATTCTCCTTTAGAATTTAGACAAGAAGTCAGTTCTTCCCATCGACCCTTCTTGAAAATTCTTGTCCCTCCTATGTCCTTTGAAGCTCGTAACATCATTTTACAAAATATCATGGTTGAATTAGGTTGAGGAAGACTTAGGGGAAACCAACCTCCTCCCCCACCACCTATAAATCCTTGGATCACTTTCATATTTTCCCCATTGAATCTCCATCAAATAACCCACGACCTACCTAAGAATTAAATGAAATATCTGCCAAAATTTGGAGATAAAACCCACTCAGCTGAAGAACATATGAGTGCTTTCCGAGACTTTATAGATGACCAGTTTGTAGAGAAAGACAATGTCTTTGTGAGGCTATGCGTCCAAACTCTAGGGGGAGATGTTAGAAAATGGTTCAGGGAATTGCCTGTTGCTTCAATTGATAGTTGGCTAGCTCTAGAAGTTTCCTTTATGAGACAATGGGGTGATAAAAGAGATAGCTTATACTACCTGAATGAATTTGGATCACTCAAGAAAAGAGCCAATGAAATTGTCGATGATTTCAACTGGAGGTTTAATAAGCTCTATAACAAGATCCCTGCAAATATAAATCCATCACAACCAACGGCTAAAGTGACATACACTAGGGAATTTGATGTTGTTTTTTCCACAACTTTGAGATAGAGAAGGTCCCCGACTCTACTAGTAATGTAAGACAATGCAATAGACATAGAAGGAAACATGATTGCATCATGAAAAATAATGCACTACATGATGAGATGCATAAGACGTATGATCTCAGGCCTCGACAGAAAGAAAATGTTGCAAACGATCAACCTTAAGCTAATAAAGCTAGTCCAAAGATAAAGCTAAAGAGGTTCTAGACATCCCTAAGGTAGATGAAGTTTTGGAGCCTGTAAAAAAGGAAAAAGAAACTAAAGAACTTGAGGGATTAGTTTCACCTTTCAATATTGAATGTTAGTTGTCCATGATCAAGATTCTTGTGCCTTTGGTGGAGTTGGCTTAAAACTCCTTGTACCATAAACATATTGAGAAAATGATGCAGGGGAAGGGATCAACAAATCCTCCCGACACTTTGAATGTAAAAGATGAGTCCCCTACCATAGTTTTTGGTCCTCATCTTGATGACAAAGAGGAATCTGTGGCACCCTTCTATGTGACCTTGAATATTCATGATAAAATCTTGCACAATTGTGTGCTCGATTCTGGAGCATCACACAATCTTATGCCCAAAGTAGTTATGGAAAAGTTGGGGTTGGAAATAACTAGGCCATATCATGACCTTTATTTGCTTGATGCCAAATAAGTGAAGTGTTATGGGATGATTAAATACATGGTTATCACCCTAGGCCAACTACATGTTAAAAGCATTATGATGGACGTGGTGTTCCTGATGTACCCGCCAATTATGACACGATTCTATCTAGAACATGGGCACACAAATTGGGAGGCACTATGTAGATGGATATGACTTATGCCACTGTACCAATTTTTGGTGGGGAGATCAGAAGGCTATATCGAGAGACAAAGTTTGCTTATGTGATAAGTGATCAGAACAACCCTGTGAATCATCCCATATATGCCATTGATGAAGTTCTAGGTTGTTGTATCGTATCTGTAAATGAAGAGTAAAATGAAACCCCAATTCTTGTATATCCTCTTGTAAGCCCTATGGAGGAAGTGGATGGCATATGGAAAATGTTTTTTGATGGTGCATACTCAAAAGAAGGGGTTGGGGCAGGTGTAGTGCTCATTTCTCGCACCAAAAAAGAAATGCATTTGTCCTACAAGCTTGAGTTCAAGGCCACACATAACGTGGATGAATATGAAGCCTTGATCTTGGGCTTGAAGGTAGCAAGAAAGATGCAAATTACCAAGATGGTGGTATTTGGAGATTCAAAGCTAGTTGTGCAGCAAGTAAAAGGTTCCTATCAAACAAGGCATCCAAGAATGAGGGTGTACAAAAATCA
Source organism: Picea sitchensis (assembly GCA_010110895.2). NCBI lineage: Eukaryota > Viridiplantae > Streptophyta > Pinopsida > Pinales > Pinaceae > Picea > Picea sitchensis. The sequence continues at coordinate 43,342 of SNQJ01S0036642.1, forward strand.
GGTATGGGATATGATTGATAATTTTTATGAAGATTTCAATATTTATGTTGTTTTGAGAGAGTTTAATCAACCAATTGATTCCTTAGCAGTAGATGCTAGTACCTTTAAACTACCAGCCACCCCTCAAATTAAATACAAGATCGAGATGAGATATAGACCTTCCATTCTCGATAATATCAAATACTAGAAAGTTTTTGAAGATGATCAACATATCAAAAAGTTCATGAAAGTGATATATGAGTTTGCAAATACTCATATTGATTCATACAATGAAAATGACACCAAATAGGAGATTGGGGAGGAAGCTGAAGAGATCCCTAAATTTAACAATTACATGGTTGAGCATAAAGTCTTGCAGCTTAAGAATAATTTTATTCCCAAAGGATTGGTTTCTTTAGAATAGTTGTTTGATAGAAATGATGTACCTGTCAAACCAACTGTCCTCCCCAAAGATGATAACATTGAGGAATATAATATTGGATGGGAAAATACCCTAAATATATTAAGCAGTCCAAAAATATTCCTGTTGATCATAGGGCAGAGTATTTGCAGTTGTTCAAATATTACATGGATGTCTTTGCATGAAGATACAAGGACCTTAAAACTTATGATACCATTATAATCCAACATTGAATTCCCTCAAACCTCATACTAATCCTTTCAAGCAGAATCTCAGGAAAGTTAACCCTCTTCTTTTTCCTACTATTGAGAAGGAGTTGAGGAAATTATTAGATGCCCAGATTATTATTCCATTAAGGTACTCTGAATTGGTTGTTAATTTAGTTCCAATGAGAAAGAAGAGTGGGGAAATAAGGCTATGTGTCGACTTCAGGAACCTGAATAAATTCTCATTAAAATATAACTACCCCCTTCCCAAGATGGATCATATACTACATAAAGTAGTTGGGGAAAACAACATATCCATGATGGATGGTTTTTCATGATACAACCAAGTGGCCATGCACCTAGATGATAGAGAGAAGACAACCTTCACAACACCATGGGGGACTTTCATGTATGACACAACGCCTTTTGGTATGATAAATGAAAGAACAAATTTTCATAGAACTATGGACATTGCCTTTGTGGGTGAGAGAGACAAGTTCATTGACATATACCTCGATGACATGATTGTTTTCTCCATGACAGATGAAGATCACATCAATCACTTAAGGAAAACCTTTGTGAAGTGTAGGAATTTTGGGTTGTTCTTGAACCCCCAAAAGTCTTATTTTTCCATGGAAGAAGGAAAATTTCTTGGCCATATAGTATCCAAAGAAGAGGTGAAGATAGATCCAGAAAGGGTGGAGGCGATCAAACAAATTTCTCATCCTAGGAACAAGAAAGAAGTATAATCTTTTCTAGGTAAAATAGGCTTTCTAAGAAGGTTTGTCCCCAATTTCGCTGAAATGGTGAAGCATATTACCAACATGTTGAAAAAGGACCATGAAGTCAAGTGGACAACTAATCACAAAGAATATTTTCAACAGATAAAGGAAGACCTGGGAGAGTCTCCAGTTCTAAACAAGTTGAATTATGACAAGGATTTCCTCATTTTCTCTTTTGCATCATCACATACAAAAGTTGTCGTGTTGCTCCAAAAAAATGAAAAGACCAAGAGAATCCCATAGCCTTTTTCGGGAAGGCCCTGAGAGATGTTGAACTGAAGTATAGTAGCATGGAAAAACATTCTTATGCATTAGTCAAAGAATTAAAGGCTTTCATAGATTATATACTGCACTAATATATTGTCTTATGTACCTACTAGTACTATAAAGGACATTCTCACATAGCCTGATAATGAGGGAAGAAGAGGTAAATGGATTTCTAAGATTCAAGAGTATGACGTGGAGATCAAGCCCCACAAAGCTAGTAAAAGGATAAGGACTAGCCAAACTGTTGGCCGAATCTAACTGCAAAGTTTTAGACTTGAATGCACTATCAAAAAACATCGTATTAGCAGAGACAAAAGAGGATGAAACACAAGAACCATCCTTAGAGGTAAGTGCCAAATTTTCTCAGTCAGATTGGTATAAAGACATCATCATTTAATTGCAAAATTTTAGCTGCTCACCAACATGGGATCAATCGAGGGCTAGTTCTATTAAGCTTAAGGTTGTAAAGTATTGCAATTTGGGGGAAAATCCACTTTGGAAGGACCTGGGGGAAATCCTACTAAATTGCCTCACTGAAGAAGAAATTGAGGGCATAATCATTGAGTTTCATAAGGGTGTGTGTGGGGGTCACCATGCTTGGAGATACAATGCATATAAGATCCTTAGAGTTGGGTATTACTGGCCCTCTTTATTTTTTGATGTAAATTGCTTGGTTTGAGCATGTGTAGAATGTAAAATATTTGTAGGAAAGCAGAAGTTGTTGCCCCTCCCACTAAAACCAATAAAATTTGAGACACTTTTTTCAACAGTGGGGATTAAACTTCATTGGAGAGATTAATCCAAATTCAAGTGGACAACACAAATGGATTTTTACAACCACAGTTTATTTCACAAAATGGGCAGAGGCCATACCTACAAGGGAAGCCACCGATACAATCATCATAAAGTTCCTAGAGGAAAATATCTTGGCTATATTTGGGTGCCCAAGAAAGATAATTGTTGATAATGCTCAGGCTTTCAAATCTGCTGAATTGGTTAAGTTTTGTGAGGACTATAACATATATTTGGGACACTCTATTGCTTACTATCCATAGGAAAATGGTTTGGCTTAATCCTCCAATAAGAACATTATCAAGATTATTAAGAAAATTTTATCTCAAAATACTAAGGCATGGGATTCCCACCTGAAATATGTTGTCTAGGAAGACATAGTTAGCATTAAGAGGGCCATTGGAACTTCCCCTTTTTAGCTGGTGTATGGGTTGGAAGCCGATTTCCACATTCAACTTAGCCTCCCTATAACAAAATTACTGCAAGATGAGGAGACCGAATCATATGACATGCAAAGGAGAATTCACCAGCCAATTGAAGTCCATGAGGTAAGAGAACAAGTTAATATAAAGTCTCAAGATCATCAAGCAAGAATAAACGAAATATTTGATAAACAAACCAAAGAAAGAAATTTCATGGTGGGGGATTTGGTCTTGAAATGGGATGCCCGAAGGGAAGCTAAAGGGAAACATATAAAGTTCTATAGTCTCTGGCTTGGACCCTTCCAAGTGGTTATAGTCCAAGATAACAACACTTATGATTTAGCTCAACTGGATGGAGAATTGTTTGGGGCTCTTGTAAATGCGAGGTTTCTCAAACACTTCTTGCATTACTGATCACTACAATATTTTCTTACCTTGTACATAAATAATTTCTTTTCATTTTTGTTCATGAATTTTTAATTTTACTTCATTCACGATTCTTTACTTCAACAATTAGGTAGGCTTCTAACAATATAAGTTGATGAACAATTTTTGTGTCACATTTCAGATCAATTTTTTAGGTTTGAAGGTGATGTATCATTTTGAGTTAGACTCCATAACCCAATAAAAGAAAGCACTTAGCCATTTTTCGGGAAGACTACATAACCCAACATAAGAAGACACTTGGTTTACAGTTCTTAATAGACCACATGGGTATGTTGTCCCCGTTGGAACCAATGTTAGTACAAATTTGGTTATTATCAAAGAAATGAGGATTCGATGAAGCGACGAGGTCGAGATTGGGTGAGTTAGTGGCAGACATTGGGCCTCCAGATCCTATGAACAGTCAAGATTCCAATTATCCTAAGGAAGAATGAAGAAATAACAATAAAATCCATGCCCTTATGCGCATAAGGAAAAATTAAAGTCCTTGGGTGCTTATTAGGGGTCAATAGGGGCTTATCGCACCCCAAAAGAACTTAAGCGCTAATATCCTAGGAGTCTATCATGAGACTGTGACCCACAAACCAAGCGTTAGAATTTCGGGACGCCAACATGTCGGACGGATGCAAGGAAGGAAGATCAACGATCGATGTGCGACTTTAGAGTCCCCTCTTCGGAGTCTCATTTGAATCTCAAGCCTCGACCACTCTGATGGAA
>SNQJ01S0036642.1:63223-81847 GCA_010110895.2 Picea sitchensis
GTACATAATTTTATCTTGCATATTTTAACACATGAAGCAAGGTCCTGTAAAGTTTATTTTAATGAAGTAGAGGGTGCTTGCATAGCATAACAAGTCAGCCTTCTATTTTCAGATCAAGAAGGGGCTAAAGGCCCAGATGGTAAAAAAAGTTGGCAAAAGAAAAAATCCAAAAGAATGAAACCTTGAGATGCTTCGCCCAAGGATCCTCGAGAAAGAAATAAAAAGCTTCTCAACAAGAAACAAAGGAACCCATAAAAAATAATAAATCAAGACCTAGTTGGAGGATAGGGGGTCTCATCACGAGCCATCCTATTAGGTCCATGGGCATGTAGCGGTATGAAACTACCAAAAACTAGTCACCACACTAGGGTAGTGGATCTTGGTGGCATAACTAAGAGAAAAGGGGTCTCATCATGAGCCAACCTTCTCATTTTCATGAAATGTTTGTGGGTAACATTGCCACCACTAGTCACCACGCCAGGGCAGTGTCCCATAACTAGCCTCTTGAAAGAAAAAGAAATAAGAATATAAGATAAAAGGCATGAATGGGCTTGGAAACATTCGCATCCATGACAAGGTGCAACTCACCCTCTTCATAGGCACCCAAATGTAGGCCGTACATCTCCATGCTATCACTGCACCCATTTCCCAAACATCCCTTACCACCTCATCCACTCACATGGCCTGGATTTGTCTTCATCTTGGAACATCCCACATCCAATGAGCACTAGCCCAATAGGACGTCCTAGCATCCCCTCCAAACTTGTCTTGTAGAATAGCATAACGTCTTTGAGCACTTGTACGGGTAAAGGGGGTGTCATGCACATGTTTAAATAACTTGATGATTAGGTGTGATTGACATTGCTATGATCCTTGTGACTTATGAGCCCATGGAGGGCGTATTTGTTGATGTTGTAGGGCCACACTCGATGGACATGTACATATGGGGAGATGATTAGTTCAGACCTCCATAGGGATAAAATTCCACCAGATGAATGTTGAGACCCCAGCCAGGGGCAGAGATAGATCAGGGGATTGCACTAGAGAGAGAGAGGAGGATTTTTCACCAGGGACAAACTGGCAGACCTATACCCAGGGGGGTTGTGCCCTTTCCACCATGATGTAGGCCTTGGAAGTCCCATGACATCACCCAATGTTTTGGATGTTTTGGAGGCAATTGTGTGTCAAGTGGCACATGTGGCAGGTTCCTAAGGCCTAAGGAGGCCTAACGTTTTTCTCCAGGAGGCCAACGTTGCCCAAAAAATGGCCTAACATCACCCTAAAAGGGCATTCTATCACCTTTACAACTTATTTTAGGGTTTAATTATGACATTTAATGTAAAAAATGGATATTATGTGTAACAGGCCATGTCAGCCTTTTTGACCTAATTCTGGTCTTTGTAATTGTATAAATAAGGGGAAAATCACTCTTATTATTCATCATCTTTCACTCACACTTGTGAGGACTAAAATTTGCGCCCTCCTTAGGGTTTCTTGGCTGAAATTTTAGGCGAACTTGTTGAAGGAGGCTAAATTTGGTGTATTTTGGCAAGCTTCTTGGTGGATGTGTTCAACTAGGGATTTTCTTGATTATTCTTGATGTATGTAAGTGAATTTTTTGCAGTTCTTCTTAATTGAATGGTTATGGTTGTATTTATCTTTGATTTACATTCAAGATTATGAAATTGTTTGATTAAACCCTAGGAAGACTAGCACATGTTATTGTCCTAGCTTCAAAAGCTTTCACCTACTGGATATTGTCAAAAGGCCATTTTTCTTGAAGCATGAGCTAAGGCCTTGCCATTGCAACACCTTAGTATCCATTGCTTCATCTTATCCGATTTTACTTCATCATTGAGTTAAAGAGGGAGGAAATATACTAAGGCCTAGGGTTACCTACACCTTAGTGGCTAGTTTCCCCCTAGGGTTTGATAATTGGAGCCTTGGGTTACCAACACTCCAATCTATCATTCTCTCTTGTCTTTGACTTCCTATTATCATTTTTATTCAACATTTTCCGCTGCATTATTGACTCCATTTTCCCTAAAAGCACTAGTCTAAGTCCTCTCTTGAGTAATTGATCAACACAACCTTCAAAATATACTCTTTGAGCAACCTACTAACACTTTCTAACCCTAGAATGGCCTAACCTACTAACAATATTGTTGTTGTTACTAAAGTAAGCTACAACCATTAGATGCAACATTAAAAGCTCATAAAAGCAATTGAAAAGGTCGATTTATACCTTGTCTTATTTGCTTCTATCAAATGCTAGTATTATGATTTCAATGGTTAATGATTCTTAGTCATTTTGAAGCTATTTTCAAGGCATTTAACGTGAAGTATTTCTCTATAAAGATTTGTTGTTATAAATTTTTTGTTTACTTCATCATATTCAACAAATTTCTTTTATAAAGAAAGTCCATGGTTTTATGAATTGCTAACCAACAAGTATACTTGAAAATATATCTAGTTTCTTGTTGCTTTGTTCTAGGCAGGTACACTTGACATATTATCTTTTCATTGGTTATAAACCGGACTTTCTGATCGGTGGTGACTTGTGAGAGGGGATCTTTATCTAGCCACTTTGACTTTTCCTTCTCAAATCCCCAGGTCACCAGGGACGTCTCCCCTGGGGCTACCACCCTAAATAGAAAGAGACATCCTATCGAGGCGACAGTGATAGGATAGTCTCCCGTTACGCCAATTTTCTCTCCTTTAACATTTTCTTCTATCAAAGTACAAATTGTGCGATAACACACACATTAGTCATCAACCTAGAACAAAGGAAGTTGAATGCCAATTGAGTGGCTGAAAACCTCCCCAAAATAAAGTAAATGACTCTGAACCAAATGGGAACACCATCCTCCCATCAAACACAACATGATAGTGATCCAAATAAAAACACAAATTTCATAAAAAATGGAAAACCACCTATTTAGTCTAGGCATATAAACTAAAGTATCTATATAGTGCATTAGAGAGAAACTAATGCATTTTCCACCAGAGGTATATTTTTCTAATGTTGTGACCATAAGAAATAGGCAACTAACCTCTTGTGCATGAAATGCATGTAAATTAAATTGGCCACTAGAAACTTGGAAGTCTTTAAGGTCAGTGATGTTTGGCTTGACATATGTCTATACCTAGCCCGACCGATTCTCTTTCGAAACACCAAACATGAGATCATGGATCTGGGGAAAATCATCACCTTTCTTAGACAACCTATTAATGAATTAAATATCTTCCTTTGTGGGATGGTACCATAGATTGGGACCAAACTTGAATTCCTTCCTACAATGATCTCAGTGACTGATCAATTACATAAAAAAAATGTGTTCCCCTTGAGGGATGTAGTCTCATAAAAATTGAGGAGGCTAACATTCCTCAAAGGACATGAGTTTGTCCTGTAATAAAGTGAGGATACATATCCCTCTCGCTCTCTTGGGCCTCCCACTCAGATACAAAGTTGTATAAATTGACCTATTACTATCATTGTCATCACTATCTTTGATTCACATAAAAATTCCATTAGGTAAACACACACAAACACGTGAGCATGCATGGACACACACACACATATGCACATAGACAATCTATAGTAAATTACCATTTTTGTTTATTAAAAATTGAAACTATTTTGTTTTTCAAAAAAATTGTGAAACATAATGGTGCACCTTAAAAACTTAAATGCACTATATGTGGTGCATCAAAATACTACATAGACCATAATTGGTGCTCATTATAAAAATATACCACATTGATAAAGTGGATGTGGTTTTTGTTATTATTATCTATGTACCACTTGTAAAGGGGCACCAATGCTTACTAGTGTGCTTTATATGCTTCAAAGCACTGCAACACAATATGTACATACAATCCAAATGGAATCAAATATTTGGGATTTTTTCAATTTGCATTGGATCAATGGTGTGCTTGAGGCATCAATAATGGTGCCTCCATACATTTCCTAGAGCACTGACAATTATGCTATATTTTACAGTAAAATGCCTAAATGGTGCATTTATGATATTGCGAAATATTGCCAATTATGCTTCTAGATATTATTTAAAGAGCATTAAAAAGTGGGGAATTTTATTTATTTTTAAGTTTTATTAGTGTGCTCCAATTTGAATGATGCACTAGTAGCAATGTTATTGAAAAGCTACCAACACACTAGAAATCATGGGGATTTGTTCAATTTAAATAGGGTATGACATTGCATTTATGATACTGTGAAGAACTACCTATGATGATTATATTTACCAATTGTCACCCCAACTACTATGCGTCTTGTAACTATACAAGATGCACTGCATTTGTTTGGGTGAGTCGAACAAATTGAATGCATCGTGCAATTTTAAAAAGATGAAAAAGATTGATAAATTTAAGTTGAATTCTAAATTTCAATCCACTGAAAATGTAAATGAGTTAGCAAATGATTTAACTCATCTCTTGCATGATGAGGAGGCATCGTTTCGATGCAAATAAAAAATGAAAATATGCAACTATTTTGCAAAAGTTGAAAACGAGTCAAATCCACCGATGAAGGAAAAATTGAGGAATCTAACAATGAAATAGCACCGAAAATAGGGTAGTCATATAGTGATGGTGATCACTATTGGTTGTATGGTTGGAAGTACTAAAGGAAATGTAAAAGTAAAATTATGGTTCGGTAATAATTTTTTAACCCTATTCCGGTGTGCATGAAAGTCACATGCACCTATGTGCTAAGATGTTCCATGTGCATCATTGTTTTTTTAATCATATGTTGGTGTGTTATTTATGTAGGTGCATCAGTGAGTGCCATGACAATAAAATATACCATTGAGTTTTTTTGTTTTTTTGTTTCTTTGTAATAAAAACCTATATTTTCTAAGTAAATGTTTTAACCTAATTCGTTGCATTGTATATAAGTAACACATCGATGCATTGCAAATTAGGTTGCACCAGTAAGATTTTTTGTAATAAATCCAATATTGTATGGAAAATACCTAACTAATTTGGTGGATTGTGCATTATAATGTATCGATGCATTAATATATTTAAAATGCACCAAATAGATATTGTTTAAAACTAAAGTAAACTAAGTTTTTCTTCACCAAATATGCATAACAATATTTGGTTGCATCGTATATCGGAGAAAACTGGTGCATTCGTCTAATTAAAGCTTAATGGTGCACTATCTATGTAGGTGCACTAGTGTGTGTCATGATGATAAAACACATAGTTGAGGTTTTTAATTGTTTTGAAATAAAAGCTTATATTTTATAATTAAATGTCTTAACCTAATTCAATGTGCTACATAGAAGTAATGCACTAGTGCATTTTAAATTGGCGTGTGCCATTAAGGTTTTTGTAATTTTTAAAATAAAAATACAATATTGTATGGAAAATACGTAAGTATTTTGGTGCATTATGCATTATAATGTACTAGTGCTTTAATATGTTTAAAGCAAATTGAATAGAGATTGTTTAAAACTAAAATAAACCAAGTTTTTTTAATAGAATATGTATAACGATAGTTGGTGTTTCTTATTATTTTGAGCATTAGTGCATCATATATTGGAGTGCACAGGTCTGCTAATCCAATTAAAGTGCACCAATTAAAAAACTTATACAAAAACCTTTGGTCACCCGACTTTATTGTAAATGTACAAGGAATTGTTTTTTGGGGGAGGTTATGCCAAAACCTCCGCTAGAAGGTGTTTTCCTTGTAGTGTGTCAAGCCTTGTGGGTCGAAATATATGACCTCGTGATTAATTTCCTTGTATATGTTTATAGTTTAGAGCTCAAGGAAAAGGGTAGACTAGAGAATGGATAGACTTGTGTTAGGTGGTTCTTATGTTGATAGTCTTCTATGTTCCTCGTGACAATGTGGTTAGAAATGACCATGGTGTACTTTATACCAAGTTGGAAATACTATTTAAATTTATAATAAATACTAAATAAAGAAACCTACCAAATAGGTTGCAAGAGGAGGCAAAGAGGAGACTATAAACCCATGGGAGGGGATGAAAAGGGGGTCTAAAGGATTAACCTAAATATTTGAAGTTTTTCTTCTGCTAATGTATTAATCTTGTCACCTTTTCTTGTGTTACCTCATTTGTTATTACCCATTTAAGCCTATTTTTCTTGAAAGTGAACACATGGTGCATGAAATGTCCAAAGTGTATGAGATCCAATGTCATGAGTGGGTTCTTATTCCTCATTTTTCTTTCTTCTCTCCCATTGATTATTCACCCATCCTTTATTCTTGCATTTGTACAAAAAATTGCTTAGGAGAAATTCATTTGGCTTCTATGGATTCCCTCTACTTGCAAAATTCACTAGAGAAGCCCATGTCACTATAAGTAAGTTGAGTGTATGAGGGTTAATGTGTCTGAATGGAGAGGAATGTAAAACTATGCTTGAATCAGTGTGAGGTTAGGAAAGGCAAGTAACCTACAAACCCCATGTATGTGCCAAGAGTTAGATTTGGCTAAGCTAAGGGTACCATTACAAGAACCGAAAGGATTATCAACACATTTAGTTTCCCTTACTTACATGAGACCACAGAGGGTTCAAATTCCCTAAGGGATTGTGTGGTAGAGATATAAATTAATCCCTTATTTTTTGTATGGATGTGGGGTAAAGGAATGGTGGTTGATTAAAGGTTTGGGTGTGTTTCTTGAAAGATTTATTCAATATATATGGTGGTAGTGTCTAGCTCTATTGCAATTACCTACTCTATGGGTTCACTGAGTGTGATTAGAGCATAAGATCTTGTCTTCACCCTTGTGGTTTCATAGTTCCCTCTTGGGGGTGGATTTTCCAATGGATTACCTATGGTTGGTTCGAAAGGCTCCTAGTTGCACCTAGTTTGGTAGTCCAATCTCATAAAGATAAGTATTTGTCTCAATTTCCAAGATACAAATGTTTGTATACTGTATTATTCTTATTGATTCCATGAATTTATTAGGTAAATGTGAGAATTTTGTGACATAATGAATGATAATGGAAGGTAAATCTTATAGTATATATGTGTGTAGATTAAGTATGCCCATTTATGCATGTTAATTATGATGGGGAATACATTGCCGATTGTCTATTTTCATCGAAAGCTATTTATCTAATTTCGACAAGCTAAGTTGTTTATGTATGTTTCTCATATCTATTTATGCATTTTTCATTTAGTTCTTAATTTCTTTTCTAGATTTGAATTATGCACATGGCGTTGGTTATGTGATGCAATTGTTGTGTGAATGTGCATGGGAATTCAATTAGGTTTCCTTGTTGATTTTTACTATGTAGTGTAATTTTCCTTCGTTTTTCATAAAAAAAAAAACCTCTATGATGAGAGTCAAGTTGGGTCTCTAAATAGGAAATCTCATTAAAGAGAATATGAATTTTTGAATTGGAGTACCTTGATTATTGAGGGAGCAAGGTTCAAGTATGTGACATATCTACAAGAATAAATTTATATGGAACACTCTCTTAGGTTTACTCAAAGTGATCAAGTAGTCTTGTTTGTTGTCTTAAGAAATCCCTTTATGTCCTCACACAATATTCTCATGTCTGGTATGAAAAATGGATCAATACCTTCTTGAATATGATGTTTCTATATGCCACTTTGACACTAATATCTAGACCAAGCAATTAGGTGACCATCTTCTCATACTTTTGCTTTATGTCGATGACCTTATACTCACTTGTACTAACCCCAAACTTTTAAATCATGTAAAATCAAGCATTAGGAGGAAATTCAACATGATAGAGTTAAGACACTTGCATTATTTTCTTAGCCTCCAAAAGTTTTACACACCAAACCAAAGGAAGAATTTATCTCCAACTTTATACCTTCTTTATGGAGTTTCACATGGATGATTATAGAAAGCCAAATCATCCTCATTCTAGTGGAGTTAAATTTCTACCATATGCACTTCACCTCAAAAGGACTCCACTTTTTATTCATGATATTTAGATCATGCAATCCTTTTTTATTTAACTCATACTCACTTTTATATCTCCTTTGTGGTTGGTATCATCCTCTGGTACTTGAAAGAAGCATATGAAATACATTAGAAAGTCATAAAGAGGATACTTTGATATATCCATAGTAAAGTCTAGTTTGATATACAATACAATTTAGGGGGGTCTCATATGTTGGTTTGTTTTATAGATTCTAATTGGGTTAGTAAGACACGATGATTGAAGTCTATTGTGTGTTGTATCATCTTCAAACTTAGTTTGGACTTTTAAGAAAAGGAATATTACCTTTCTCTTCCTTCAATAGAAGATGAGTATTGAGAAGCAGTTTGTGCAAGTCAAGGAGCTCTTTAACTTAGATAAATCCTTTAAGAGATTGGACTCCAACAACATCATTTGATCACTATTCGATGTGATAGTTAGAGTGACATTTAGCTAACTAAGGATCTAGTTTAACATCAATGCAATGAACACATGGAGTTACACATGGGATTCATTTAGAATCTTTTTTAGGGGTACACCCTTGAAGTGCTATATTGTCGTATAGATGATCAAGTTGTTGACATTTTCATGAAACCCTTCACTAAATCCAAGTTCTTAAAGCTTAGTTCTACATTAGGAGTTCAAGGAGTTTAATGTCAGTAAGGAGGGATAGGCTCTAATGCTATTTCTTTATCATTTTGTCCACTTTTGTAAAAAAATCATATATCCGAATTTGTTGTTTGTAAAGATTGGGATGTTAAGATATTTGGATGTTAGAAGCTAGTTTAAGTTCAACTTCATCTAATGAGCTTTTTATTTAAAGATTTCTTTTTAGTAATGTTTTCTTTAATGCATACTTGTGCTTCATTAATTTCCTACATTAATTGCAAGAGATGTCCATGTAAAATATTTCCTACATTAATCACCTATTTATCTATAGTGGACCATTTTTTCTTTTTAAATTTTAACCACTTAAAATCTATAGATATATCTTGATTTTTGATATATATGTGAACATTTACCTTAAGGTGTTTAATTTTGTGAATATATCTTGTTTTTCAAACAAGCTCACAATGGCCATTTAATCTAATAGTAAATTAACTTTTTTTTAATATATAATGAATTAATTTTTACGATCATTTTATATTATAAATCGAAAATATAAAATATTTGAAATTATTCAAAATAAATCATGTATTTATAATGTGTTTATATAATAAAAGTTTAAGTAATTCAAACATGTGAATGCCTTAATTTTTATTATTATGAAAATTATATATATAAACTTTACATAATAAGAGAAATAGAAATCTTATTGGGTTTTGCAATAATAACCAAAATAACATTAATATGTATTTATAATGTATTTTGATATAATATTAAAGCTTAAAACTAACATTAATATATGTGTGTGTTTTATATAAATAAATAACACATTAATATATGTATTTGTAATGTGTTGATATAATAAAAGCTTAAGAAACTAACATTAATATTAATATATATGTGTTTATATAATAAAAGTTTAAGTAATTACTATGAAAGATTATTTATAAATAAACTTCTTTTACATATAGATGTTATTATATGTTATTGGGTTTGCAATAATATTACGTTAAGAAACTAACATTAATATATGTATTTATAATGTGTTTATATAATAAAAGTTGGAAATAATTCAAATATGTGAATATTTTTTTATAGCAGAAGATTATTCATAAAATGAAGCTTTTGCTCTAAAATAGATCTTAGATCTTAATGGGTTTGCAATAATATTGTCATAAAAAGAAGAAACTAACATTAATATACGTTATGATGCATTCACCATTGAAATATCGCTGATTTAGACAGGAAATGAAGAGTACCTTGATGTACATATTGGTAAGCCAATGAGAAAGGCCTCGTTCTCTTTCTGCAATGAGTTCTATCAATGCACCTTAGTAGTTTAAGTCAATTATTATTATTCTTAATTTTATTTTATCTTATAAATATGGTAATGAAGTCCAGAATTAAACCCTAATATGGTTTTAAAAAGTTTTCATAATTAGTTGAAACTTGTGCTTCTGCCCTTCCACAGGATGAACAATGAACAAAAGCTAAAATGCGTACACGATGCATTGAACATAACACAGATAGCTACCCTTCTGTAAAGTTTCGATAACAATGAAGACGATTGGAAAGATATAAAATAGTAAATCGACACATATGATCTTATCGTGGCAAATGGTACGTTAAATATTGGAAGTATCCAAAGGTTTTGGAATATTTCAGTATCCATTTGGAATATTTCAGAATCCCCGGCTGAGATTAGGTCAGGGCACCTTTACTCTTTGAGTATTGTAGGATGAAATTGGTTAATTTAATAAATTTGCAGTAAAATACCACAGCGGGAATTGCAGCAATAAATTTGCATTCATGGCGTCCATGCACACACACTCAAGCATACTCAACCAGATAAACAGCAGAAAAATATATACTGTCAGCAACAAAACTTGAACTTCTCTATAGCATTAGCGCGAAGGAACCACTTTCTGTGTTGCCTTCATAGCAAAGGACATTTGCCACCTCACACAACTCCAAATCCACCAATTCTTCAAAGTAGAAAGATCTCTCCATCTTTGCAAACTCTTGGAAATCAAATTCTACATTCAAACCGTTATCATCTTCGATATTGAAATCGATCATTTTATCAAATTCAACAGAAGTAAGGCGGCTGGTAGGTATTCCGAGCTCTTCATCAGAGGCCTTTAACAGATATCCCAACTGATCCTTTACACAGAGACATCCACATATATTGCCCAAATTCAGGTCTTCAGGATCGGAGATCCGAGAGCTGATGCTTGTCAATGAATAGGCCGAATCACTCTGCAGGTAGCAGTTCTCGGGAATGATTAATCTTTCATTATTATAGACAGAAGATAGTACTATATCTCCTTTCAGGCTTCTCGTAATTCTGTCGATTCTCTGTTCTTCGCCTGCAACCAATACTTCGTCCCATTCGGCATGACCATCCTCGTAGTCTAATGAGACGCCTAAAATTTCTGTATCGTTGGCAATCGTCGACCAAGAATAAATAGGTTTCGGGGGTTCAGCACTCTGGTCAGGGTTGTAGTAGGCATGCTTGCAACTGGGCTCCATAAATCAAACACTGCAAGGATTCTTGAATACTTTTGCTTAAACCAGAGATCTCAGGCTATTGCATGATATGAAGGACTCGGACTCGTGAGCTGAATCGTCGTATTTTTCGACGATATCGATGGGCGAAACTAAGGATGAACCATGACAAAACTTAAAACCCACCGATGCAATGTATTGACACATGAAAAACAAAATGGGCAAAGACCTTCTGGATTAAACAACCACCGCTGTGAAAGTTGGGTACCTGGGCCATTTAATATTTCAGGTTGACTCAAGAAAGGCAAACAATTTAAAAAACATTTTCGGTATTCTCAATGCACTAGTCTCGGGCGGGTCCGAGTCTCAATCAATCGGCTAGTCAGGCGCGCATTGGTCGTGGTGACGGCTCGGACCACTGGCTGAAAAGGAACACCAAATAAACCGACACGCGCCGACAGTTTCACATGACAGACAAGCTTTTGCACGAAAAAATAATCGTCCCACTGCCTGTCTCGATTCTCCACCATGATCTGCCGTCCGCATCGTCGTGGCGAGCTCCATTCATCGTCGTGCACGGTGTGTGTTTGCCTTTGCCCCGTCCCACTCAGCCGACATGCATGCCCTGCACTGGAAGACAAATCTTTCTATTCTCTGTAGTCTTCTCGAGATTCGGAAGGGCACATGGCACAAGAACGATGGCAGATACACCGTGCACGTCTCTCTTTTTTTGGGGTTTCTTTTTTTCCATGATTCCAACCTAGGACAGTGCATACACATCATGCGGTCTTATCCATGCTCCGTGTAATATGCGGATGAACTGCTTTAAATATGAGACTAAAGGGTTTCTTTGCTTTTGACAAATGCAAATAGCGTGCACGTGATCTCCTCCTCGCCTCAGAATCTATGCTGCTTTCCATGTCCGGAACTGAAAATTGAAACGGTGCTGCTGTGTGCATGCGTGGATTCTGTTTACTCTTGTGGTCGAGACGAGTTCAGAGTTGTAACAGTCCAAGTGGGTGTTGTCTTTTGTTAAGCGAATGGAGAAAAACCCGACTTCCACTCACTCGGGAACGACGAAAATCCATCCCGCTCAATATTCGTTTGGATTTTACATGTGGGGCTTTGAATATATTGCTTAGGGCGGTCTTAATCCATGATTCCGTTTTATGGAGAAGAGTGTTAGTTCTTGCATTTAAAAAACATGCCTTTTGTTTTGTTGCGGGAGAGTGCTTTGTTCAAAGGATGAACGGAGACTGAGTTCGGATAGCAAACCTGCATGTGGTCGGTCGTTGGGATTTGGTGAGATGGGGAGTTGAGTTTTGATTGATAAGGATTTTAGATTAAATGTCTTAAGATGCAGATCGATCTGTTTAGAATTGGATAAAATAGTTGGTGCATTGGATGAAATGATGCTCCAATTGTTTTGTCAAATTCTAAATCTAACTACATCTTAAAAAATTGATCAAAGTTCGTATCAATCGCCAACTCAACCTATCTCAATCAATGCTTCAAACTAGTTCCTATTTTAAGGAACTCTAATTATAAAGTTCTATGACTTTTAAGAAGTGGATTTATAGGGTATGGTTTTCTAGGCTCAATTTTAATATGATCAGTGGCCCAAACTAGTTCCTATTTTAGGAACTTTAATTATGAGTTCTAGGACTTTAAGAGTTTATAGGGTATATACTACAAGCACAGGGTGGGTGCCTTATACAGAAAGGAAGGCTAACCAATTGCATACCATTGCTTCTCTTCCCTATATTGATGTAATAGTAGATGTAAAGAGAACATTTA
Source organism: Picea sitchensis (assembly GCA_010110895.2). Lineage (NCBI taxonomy): Eukaryota > Viridiplantae > Streptophyta > Pinopsida > Pinales > Pinaceae > Picea > Picea sitchensis. Next base: position 76,085 of record SNQJ01S0036642.1, read on the forward strand.
TGAATTATTGATTGCAGAGTAGTCTAGGTTTGAATTTTATGAGAAGAGTGTAAAGATGCTTGGAAAAGACAATGGAGAATCCCCGCATGAAAATAGTTTGATCAGGAATAGGTGGATATATGAAGTGTATGCAAGAGAATGTGGTTATTTATCGATTTCTCGTGGTTTGGTCAAATTAGCAATGTATACATGGTAAATAATTGCAAAATGGAAGGTGAAGGGTTCCATAAAACTCAAATTCTATTCAAAAGGTTTCTTCCTTCCTATCTTCTTAAACAAGGAAGATAAAGATTGAATCTTCGAGGGAGGACCTTAACTTTTTAATATAGAAACTACACATACAACCATTACTACAATAGGGCCATTTTGTGGCCTTCTATGCCAAAGTTGAGAAAAATGATGCATAAGAGTCTTTCCTACGGCTCATATGGGTGTCTTGTATTTCTTTGTTTTGTCTCTAGGTATATTATTCATTGTAGCATCTTGATTGGGTCTTACCAATGTCCTTAGAGCATTTCATTATCATCCTTAAGGAATCCTTATAGCATATCATTAGCATCCTATTGTCTCTTATAGTGCCCCATTTGTGTCCTTAAGACATTGTAATCATTTCTTGCGGTCTCTTCCAACATCCCATTTGCACCGAATCAACATCTTAGCTTTCAATTAGAATGCAAATATAGTGTATTTAATGTCTATAGAGCATTGATTAAGCATCTAAAAAACATCTTGGGTAAGTTGGGTTAGGAGGTTTATGTGGGTTATAAGAGCTAGGTAGATTAGTGGGGTTAGGATGATATGGTTTAGGTAGGTTAGGTGGGTTAGTGGATTAGAAGGTCATGTAGGTTAGTGGGGTGTGTTAAGGGTTAGGTGTGTTAGGTAGGCTGGTGTTTTGTATGGGTTAGGAAGGTTAGTTAAGTTAGTGGGGTTGGCAACATAGGTAAGATAGGTTAGTGCGGAAATTTAGGTGTGCTCGTGGTGTAGGTTATATAGGTTAGATGGGGTTATAGGTGTTATATTGGTAATTAGCTTTTGGTGTCTAGTGTAGTAGGTAGAGATTGTGGTGATGGAGTTAGGTTAGGTTGGTTTTGGTGGGGTTAAGTCCTATAGACTAGGTTTTATGCATGAGATTGGTTTAGGTGGGTTAGTAGATTATGTAGATTAGAAGGGTGGTTTCGATGGTTTAGCAGGTTAATATGTATGTTAGGTGTCTCATAATGTGGTTTAGGTAGTTTAATTGGTTAAGTGGATTAGGTAGGTCAATGATTAAGTATGTTAATATATTTTCTACCATGTAAATTAATCATATTTGAACATAACACACTTGTGTTTTTAGTATCTCAAAATGTGTACATGTTTTGTTTACCTAAAAGATTATTGAGACCATGTTTATTGTCATTTTGTTTCCTCAAACCATATCTTTGGCCATGAGACTCATCCTTGAGATACTCCCAATGGATGAAATCTAATTGATATTCCTCTCTTAGTCCAATAATTCTCTTTGTAATACTAGTGCAATGATTTGGGATTAAAGTGGTTGTTTCAGACATGAATGAGGGAAAAGACTCAGGTACTTAGTCACTAAAAGAGACTCTAGGGCTTAGAAGCAATGAACAACCTCAATCCACTATATGATATCCCAAAGGTTATTTGCTTCCATGTGTATATATATAGGTGGTGTGATGAGGGAGGTTTGAGCACTAGGGATGGAGTCTAATGAGGAAGCCCTAGACATAGTCAGGGGAGGAAATCCATCTTGTAGGAACTATAGGACACTTTTAGGGCTTTGAGGCCATGAGTGATGCCTTGAACCATCATATGTGATTTTCTAAGGGGATATTTGACCTTAGAGTGGAGATGGAGGTTTTAAGAATAAGGGATGGGTCCAAGGCCTTAGACATGGACAATGGATGAAATAGGGTCTTAGTCCCCAATAGAATAAGGGATGGGTCCAAGGCCTTAGACATGGACAATGGATGAAATAGGGTCTTAGTCCCCAATGGAAGCATAAAAGTCTAGAGAGCTATGCATGAGGCCTTGAACCACTACATAATACCTCTTTGACAAATATTTGTCCTCTTAGTGAGGATATGGGTGCTATAATGAGGTTTTGAGAACCATGTATGCTTATTGGGGCCTTGACAATGGTAGGGGGAGTAAATCCATTCCTTAATAAATTGGTATCACTTGAGGTCCATGAACATCACCTTTAACTAGAACATATGATATTTTGAGGTTATATTTGGCATGTTAAATGGGATGTGGGTTCCATTAGAATTTTTTGAGTGCCACGTATGGATCGCATGGCCTTGGACATGGATGGAGGAGGAAATGTGGCACCCTCACTACTAACCCATAACAATTTTATGATACCATTAAATTAAAATGCATGCAACATGCTAAAACACCCTTGCATCTAATGACAATTTCAATAACATGAACAAACCTAATTAAACATACACACATCAACATATAACTACTAAAGAACACATAGTTTAAGCACAACAATTTAAACTCATTAGTATAAATATTGAACAGAGATCAAACATTTATATTTTTAATAAAATGTGCAACCAAGTGTAGAGGACATACATTCCACCCAACTATAGATTTGTTGCTCCAAATATTAGCAACAAATCACTCCCAAGATGGGGCTATGAGTCCACAAGAGAGAGTGTCTCCTAAGGGTGTCTATTGTCCACTCACATCGCTAGTTTCTTATAACCATCCCAATCCATCAACTCTCTTCCCCCTAATATGTACAACCCAATGAATGAAATTCCCTTCTCTAATACATAGTCCCTCAAGTTATCCCCCTTCCCTATAGGGCTCTAGCATATGTTGGCTAAGAATCTCTCTTGTTGGGGACTCTAGGGACTTGTAGCTGCAATAAGAAACTCTCAACAACAACTCATTTTATCTGCATAGAAAATATCACCCTACAGGACTAAAAATCTACTTCATGCAATTACAACTCCAACAAGATGCCCACAAAACCCACTATAGATTCCTTCTAGTTTTAGCACTCTATACTCTCATGTTGCTCCAAAATTTGGTTGTAAAAAACTCCCTACAATATGTTTGAAAACATAGGTATTCCAATAGAGGATGAACACCTTTAGTAACCACTCACACAACCAGATCAACGATAAACATACTGATGTTTTTACATGGTAAAACCCCTGTGGGGAAACATCCACGACCCTAGTCAACATGGCCACTTGGAGCAATTTATTAATGAAAAAAAAAATACTACACAGAGATTTACAAGAGATTTTCTCACAATCGATCATGGGAAAATCACCCTCCATGCTCTTTAAATAAATATCATGGACCAATCGAGTTCCAAGCCATGAATCAATGAAGTTGTTAAGATTGAGGAGAATATGAACCATCAATCACTCTATGTTGAGAACATATTGTGACCATTGGATTACCTAACTACAAATGCATACTAATGCGTACTGAATAAACACACTTTTACCCAAAGACACATTGGACCAAGTTGATCTTAAACAACTCCTAAGTGTATAAATATCCTAACATCTCCCCTTAAGAATAATTTGGGATAGGATTGAAGAATTTACAAAGAAGACACAATCAAATAAGAAATGAGGCATTAGATCTTATCCCCCCCTAATGACAACTTCCTAAACTCCTAACATAGATTGAAGTTTGGAAAAATTCGCTTCTATAATAGAATTTGTGAATATGTGAGCAACTTGATCTTCTGTAGGGAAAAATAGCACTTCAATAACTCAATCATGAATGAGATTTCAGATGAAGTGCATATATAGCTTGATGTTTTTGGTGCGCTGATGTTGTACTGGGTCTTTGGTGAGCTTAATGGCACTCTGATTGTCACAATAAAGGATTGTTGGATGTTGCTACTGGAATCCACAAATTGAAAGGATTCGTCAAAGCTACAAGGCTTCTTGAATTGTATTAACCACTACTCGGTACTCTTCTTATGCTGAAGAAAGAGAAATAACTTGTTGTTTCTTACAAGACCAATTGATAGGTCCTGAATCGAGGATAAAACCATAACCGACAATATACTTTTGATCATCAGGGTCACTGACCCAATCTGAATTAGTGAAACCAACTAATAAAGGAGTCCCCCTGAGCTATAATGTATCCAAAGCTTAATTGTACCCCAGACATATCGAAGTATCCTTTTAGCTACTTTCCAATAGCTTTCATGGGGTGTTTGAAAATATCGATGAACAAGACCAACAACAAATGAAATATCAAGATGGGTATGAGTAAAATATAAGAGGCTACTAACTAACTGATGGTATAAAGTGGCATCAACTTCGGGAGAAATACATGTGGAATTTTTTTTAACTCCAGACTCGAAGGGAGAAGGGGTTGGTTTAGAATCTTCCATTTGAAAGCGACGAAGAAGGTCACAAGCATACTTAGACAGGGATAGAAAAATTCCTTCCTTGGTTTGTAAAACTTGGAGGACGAGGAAATAGTGCAAAAATTGTAAGTCTATCATTTCAAATTTCTTCTTAAGGTTGGTTTTTACATGGTTTAAAAGTTTTGGGTCACTACGAGTGACGATAAGGTTATGAACATAAAGAATATGGATTATGAGATGGCTTCTTATTTTCTTGGTATAGACATTAGGGTCAGCATGACATCTAGAAAAGCTGGTATCAAGAATAAAGTTGTCCATTTTGGCATACCAAGATTGAGGAGCTTGCTTAAGACCATAAAGAGATTTCTTAAGGTGGCAACCAAGGTTGGATTCATTATGGACCTATCAAAGAGGTTGTTCCATGTAGAATTATTCTTGCAAATCCCCATGCAAGAAATTAAATTTAACATCCATCTGATGGACCTCCCATTTATGTGAGGCAACAAGAGAAAGAACAAGGCAGATGGAATTCATTTTGGCTACAGGTGCAAGAGTTTCATTATAGTCAATGCCTTCAACTTGGGAGAATATTTTGGAAACTAACCGAGCCTTGTGTCTTTCAACGCTTCCATCTGATGCATACTTAGATCTGTTGACCCATTTACATCTGAAATTTTTTCTTCCATTTAGAAGGGGTACAAGATCCCAAGCATTGTTTTTCATTAAAGAATGATACTCTTCATTCATTGTTGTATCCCAATCTAAATGACCTGAAGATTCTACAAATGTCTTTGGATCACGAGTCTTTGAAACTTGAGCCAAAATAAAAGAGGCTCGCTAGAACTGTGAATGTGTTCGACACTAATCTGAAGGATCACAAGAAAGATCACCAATTGCTTCTCGTGTTGAATGAACCCATTTAGGAAGCGATGATGTTGGTTCAAGTTCATGTTCAATGGACTCATCTAGAGGAAGATGAGTAGGTGGATTTTCATCCTCATTGTCATCATCTAAAGAAGAAGAAGAAGAAGAAGAGGAAACCATAATAGCAACAGAAGATGGCACAAATGCCAAAGATGGCTCGTAGGCTGAAGAAGGAACAAACACCAAATTAGACTCGCAGGCCAAGAGATTTTCATCAAATTTAACATCTCTTCGAATAATAATTTCATTTGAATGAGGTTGAAGAAGTCTATAACCTTTGACATCTTCAGAATAATGAACAAAAATACACTTCTCACTTTTAGGTTGTAAATCTTTCATTTTCTCATCAGGAATGTGAGCATGTGCTACACAGCCAAATACATGAAAGTGTCTTACATCTGACTTAATGTTATTCCATGCTTCTTCCTGTGTTATATGTGTTAGGATATTTAGACACTTAAAAGTTAGTTAAG
>SNQJ01S0036642.1:104091-114649 GCA_010110895.2 Picea sitchensis
TTGAGAAGATGGAAGCACCTCCCAATTGATCGAACAAGTCATCGATCTGGGGTAATGGGTACTTGTTCTTTATGGTTACCTTATTGAACTGTCTATAATCTATGCACAGTTGGAGGGTACCATCTTTCTTTTTCACAAACAAGACTGGTTCTCCCCATGGAGACACGCTGGTCCGGATATAGCCTTTGTCCATCATTTCTTTTAGTTGTAATTTAAGATCCACTAGCTCGGGTGTGCTCATCCTATAGGGTGTCCTAGATACTGGCACTGCTCCTGGTGCAAGTTCTATCTAGAAGTCAATGTCCCTTCTCAGAGGCAGACCTGGTACCTCTTCTGGAAACACATCTCTATATTCTCTTAGTATGGGGTGGTCTTCGAGGCTTGGTTTGTCATCTTCAAACGATTCCAACACCTTTATCGCATATAGTGGACATCCCCTTCTGCAGTACTTTCTCATTTGAAGAGCTGATATTCGTCTCACCGAGACAGGTTTCTGGATCCCTTGAAATGTTATCCTTCTTCCTCCTTCACTTACACATTCTAAGGTTTTATGGTAACAGTCTAGTCTAGCTTTAAATGTGGCTAGCCAGTCCATACCAATCAACAGGTCATACAATCCTAGGGGTAGTATGTTAAGGGTTGCTTGGGTGGGGAATCCACCCAAGGTGAATTGGCAAGCTGGTATGACCTCCGCTACATTTATTTTGGTGCCAGTGGCTAACTGTACCAACCATGACTTGCCATGTTTATGTGGTTGTAATTTACACTTATCAACAACCTGAGGAGCTATATAACTCAAATTTGAACCAGGGTCAATTAGAATAGACACTAGATGGTTGGTGATCATACCTTCCATCTCCACCACTGAAGCTTGGTGATCAGCTTGTTTAATATCCACGGCTGCATAAATTCGCGACATACTCCTGGCCACGTCATTGACAGTGGTAGCCTCTTGGACATTGTAAATTCTCCTACTGTTATGTTGTCGGTGCAGGCAGTCTCTCAGTAGATGTTCTTCTCCACAACCCCAACATTTCAAGGGTTCTTTATTTGGGTTATCAGTCTTTCCGAGGGTTGATCCAAAAGTTTTATTTCCGCTCTAGGAGGGGAAATTTTGTTGGTGTACACTTCGGGTCGAAAAGCTCATCCTTGAATCATTTTTATAGTTTTTAAATATTGGGGATTTAAACCCCTTTTTCTAGAATCCTAAACTATTCTTCTGCTTCCAACTTTCGCGAGGTTTTGGTCGAGGCCCAAACTGTTCATAACAATATCTTGCCTTTAGAATAGTGTCTTCTAGGGTCCTTGGCTCATCAAACTCAATTTTGTGTTGATAGTCCTTAGGTAGCCCATTGATGAATCATTGCACCTTTGCCTTTTTTGATTTTATGTAGGGTATGTACCTCAGAAACTCAAGGAATCTGTTGACATATTCCTCTATGGTGAGTTGTCCCAGCTTGAGTTCATATAACTCTTTAGTCTTTTTGTCAAAATAATTTTCTGACAGATATTTCTGCCTGAAGTATTTTTCAAACTGTTCCCAAGACAGGTCTTCTTCATGAATTCCTTTCACATTCTTAAGGTCTTCCCACCAAATGGAAGCTTTTCCATTCAGGTTGAAAGTGGCTACTCGGGCCTTCAAATTTTCTGAGAAGTGGTGGACTTTGAAATACTTCTTTATTCCAAGTAGCCAGGCCTCTGCTTCCTCTCCCCTCTTTATATCACCGTCGAAAGAGGGCAATTTGGCCTTCTTGAATTCTTCGAGATTATGACTTTTGGAATGATTTCGTCTCTTCTGTTTCCTTCGAGAATGTGGACTAGTTCTGCTACTGGAAGATCCCTTCAATTCACCAATTTCCTTTCCAGAGGAATCGTCCAACGCTTGTCCCTTATCTCTGGGGTGGACCTTTCTTGAGGTGATCTTCCCAGTGTGGCCGCTTAAAATACCACGTTTATGTATCTCAGGTGGACTTCAACTCCTCTTTGTCTGTCGTCAGTCCACGTGACTGGTTTCAGGTCCATGCTACAGTTGTCTTTGTATGTCGGATAAACTCTGCAACAAGACTGCATTAATTTCCATTTGCTTCTCTTGCTCTTTTATCAACCTCTCATTGTCGACCTTGCAGCTTTGGAGTTCGGCCATGAGACTCCTCACAGTCTTAGCTAGATCCAGAAGGGTTTCTACTGCCCTCCTTTCATCAGACTCTTCGTCTCTATTGTGGGAGCCATCCCCCACTTCGTGGTGCGTCACCATTCCATACATCTGCAGTTTCCCGCGATTAATCGTCCGCTTGCGTGTAGACAAAACACTTGTTGTTAGCCAGCATTATATCCGTTCACAACCAGCACATAATTCCTATTTCAGAAATGCATACACACCGTAAAAGAAAATGCATACACATGCAGCAACAAGTTATCCTTCTCCCTATAATAAGGGCTTAACCATCCTTTTTAGGAAGAGAGTAAGGTAAGATGTCGCCTCTTAATGTGCTCGTCCATGAGCCCAAGCAGGTCGAGTGTTGTAACCATGCTCTGATACCAATTTGTAACACCCCCACGATGGGCGTGAATAAAATAAAAATTTATTCACGTCTATCAAGCCAAATCAGCTCTTTTATCCCCTACCGGGGTCCTACTAACTAATCTGCAGACCTTATTGAACCCTGACCCCTACTTCGTAACTCTCGATCTTCAATTCCCTTCTAAGGATCAGATCTACAGTCCTATGTTATCTCCCCGATAGACGACTGTGATCGTATCGTGATTTCGTGTATCGGGATAGTGAACGTGAGCCGACTCTGACTCCCTGTTCCCCAAAATCCCGATCTCCAGTAGCTCCTCCCTAAACCTTCCACTCATATGCCCATTATCTAGGATTGGGGGCTTATTCTTCGAGCTCGTTGGGACTTCGTGTTTCGCGAAGTTGGAACACAACCAATGGCTACCTTTCTAAAGCCCGATCCCTGAACTCCCTATATCCCCACGTCTAGATCAACGAACATGATTCTTCTATGATCCGACGATTCAGATCAAATCGGGGTTTCAGGTTTTGCAAGTTTACAAAACTCTACCCTTTGACTTCCTTCATTCAGCGAGTCAGCGAAATGTTGATCCTTCGCCACATGTCCTCTGTCGGTGGACAGTTCCGATTACATCGGGACTTTTGGGACTTTGACGAGTCCTCTCTCTCACCTACACAAGGGTTAAGATCGACGGTCAAGGTAACTCCCGATGGTTCCTGGGATCTATAGTCCCAGTTCTATCGCTACTTGCGAAAGCTGAAGGGGGGGGGAGGCGTTAACGCTTGCGCTCCTCTTCTATATCCATTGGTCCTGACAGACCTGGGATACTCCCGGAAGGATCTTGTCCGTTCGTCTACCAAACGAAAGGGGTACTCCCTTTCGATAGCTCGATCTGCTATCCTTTCTGATCTTGGGCAAGGAATATCAACCTCACAGAGATTCAAGCTTTTGTGGCTCCGAGGCTTTCGAAAACTAACTCTTTCTTGCATAGGGTTCCCAGACCCAGTTCAACTGAACCTTCAAATGATTCTTGGGAAGTTATCCCTACTCTTAATCGGGTTTCTAGGTAAGAGCTCGGGCATGTTTCGAAGTTCCTAGGCTATTGACCTGAATGAAGTGCCTTCCTAACTCACCGAGTTAGGAGCTAAGACACCGGGGCAAGGTAAACTCATGGATTTACCGTAGCAGTAGCCATACCAAGGAGCTTTCTCTGACTCTAAGATATGATGCAATTTCCTGGGGAACATGCTTTCGAGGGGTTAAATTAGAACACCACGAGAATCAAGCAAATGAGATGATTCTTGGTAGAATGAACCCATGCTTCGGACTTTATCATTTTGTACATAAACAAACTATGGAATATTAGTATACACATGCATCCATTACTTCCAGTCTAAAACACCAGGCAATCCTTCCACACAAAAACCATTTATGAGTGTATAAACATGAGCGTGTATCCATGATATTTAATTCAAAATATAAGGCATAAAACACTTATCAAATTCACAGGGCGTGATGCGACTGCTAAGAGGGGTGCTCATTTCCACCCAACCGTAGGCTCAGCGACTCCAAACAAATTTACCACTAGCCACCCCCGAGCTAGACCACAATGCTATGAGATTCAATCTCTTACCTCCAGCTCAATGGAATTCAAGGACGAAGGTTACTCTCCTTCTCCTAATATAGAAAAATAATCGAAGACGAGGTTACTCTCCTTCTCCTATGGTCAGAACTTTATTTGATTCGAGAGCTTAGGTTCCTCTCTGTGATCTTTGTTTCTCTCCCCCTACGCACCCCCATGCTTCCTTTCTTGCATGCCTCTGTAAGATTGTGTGTGGTGTGAATGTCCTCGTCTGTGGTCAAGTCTGAGAGCTTTACGGATGGGCGGTTCACCCCCATCCCCTCATTAACTCTTGAGGAGCCTCCCCACCTACCATCCTAACGGGGAATTCATTCAGGGTCAGAGAGTTGCTTTGGTATTTGAGCAAGTAAAACCAGTATGGTACTAGTTCAGTGGAAGTTAACACAACCATTCCAAGTCCCTTCCACCACCTTTTTATTAGCCATCGTGGTCTCTTTTAGCACATCCCCCTCCCAGCAGTCATGCAACACATATTCATAACATAATTTACATTCATCAACCTTTTATACAAAGGTCCATCAAATCAAACATTCACACCTTCGAGTTTGCCATAGTCCTTGGCCAATATAGTTATATTTACAGGTTGGGGGAAATAGGGTGTTACAATGCATGTTATCCCTCAAGATGTTACAGGATGTTGTTGGAACGATGTCAAGGAACCCCAAGGGCCAAGACTCAAGATGAATCTTAAGGCCAAATTTGCAATGAAATAATTGTGCAATATTTGGGATTTTTTTCCCTCTCTCTCTCTCTTGAAATTATAGGACCTCAAACAATCTCATCTCATATGACAAATGCTCTCAATTATTGAATGTATATGTCTATGGATGTTTCAGACAATCAAGTTTTAAAAGGAGAATGAAGTGATGAATCAAAAGAAAAACAAGATAAACATATAGGGCATTGTTGGGAATGGATCGTGTATCTTATGGAAAAGAACAGTGTGTTGAGAAATTAAGAATTCAACAGATCTAACAGATGCACAAAGATCAATAAAAACATGCTTCAAATAGTTAACATCTTCACGCATTCAAATACATGGAGGTACCCTCTTCATATCATTTAAATGCACAAAGAAAATGACAAGAAATGTTCATACAGTCAGAGGAAGTAACTTTTGTGTCATTGTCATACATCATACAGTAACATTGAACATGGTGAATGGATTGTTGCTTGAGATTTTATAAATTAGATATGATACAAGAAAAACAAAGTGGGAGGAGATGCTTTACAAGAACACAAACACAATAAAATAATTACACACTGAAACTTAAAAGCAGGGGATGAATCTACGATTGCCTGTTGCATTTACCAACTGACTATGCTCAAGGTTTCTTTGGTCGAACAACTCTACTTACAAGAAACTCCTAAACTCTGCAAAGTGTCGACCTTGAAAATGGGCACCAACTTTTACTTTTATCCTTCTCGCTCATGTCTAAAACTACTTCTTGAAACCACTTCCAGCTTCTTGAAATGGTTTACCACTTCTTGATTCGTGAACGGTTTCCCCTTTGTAAAATCATAACAAACTCCCTCTTCGTGCTGGAATTTTGTTATGAGCAGATCGTGGAGCAGTTGGAGATTCACAAGCCAAAAACAATTCACTCGAACTTTGTCCCTGAAGAGTTCATGCAATAATTTTCCTTTTGGTCGAAAGCTCGAAATATCAACTACATAGATCACGCGACTCAGTAGTTGTCGGATCGGTTTCGGCAAGTAATCTCAATCATCAATCATAGGTACCCCATCGGAGTGATTAAGAGCGAGGTCCCGAGAGGGACTCCAAAAAGGAGATCATCTTGACCATTGATTGAGGAATAGGAGATAATCCAAGAGTCGTTGATCTTGTCGACCACGAACCCAAAAGACGGCTAAGGAAAAAATCATCATGTTGATGTCATCCCAAACACGTGGTGAATTTTCATTGGTCCACTATGGTACTCAAGTGGCAGGCAGGAATCACACGTGTCACCCACTTTTGACATTTTTTCCTGTGTATCTGGAAGGTTCCACCTATCCATGTGGCATTATTTGATTGTCTTTGATATAGCTCTGATGGCAGGATGACATGACACATGGTCGAGAGGATTTGATACCTGGGAGCAAATCTGGACCATTGATTAGCCCCACTTGAAAAAAAGTATGAATAGATCTGGACCGTCCATCACAAGTGCCCCATTCAGAGTGTTGAAGGATCAGGTTCAAATGGGACTCTGAAAAGACAAATCCGAAGAAGGGACAATCTCAAGTGTCAATCGGAGGAACGAGAGATCAAACGAGATTCGTTGATCTCGTCGTGGTCGAACACAAAAACCAACTGAGGCAAAATATGGTCAATATGACATTACCCTGGACACATGGCAGATTTTTATTGGCCCATAATGATGTTGACATGGCAAGCAGATGTGACTCATGTCACCTAGATTTGAGATTTTTACCTATGAATATGGTGGGTTCCACATCTCCACGTGGCAGTCATTGATTGGCTCTAACAGTGCTCCGTTGGCAGGTTGACACGACACCTGGTCGGGACAACTTGAGATCAAAGATCAAATCTAGACCGTCCATCGGGAGTTGCGTCTACTTAAATTTCGACCGTCCATCGAGGGTTTTGTGTGTCTACTTAAATTTGAGCCATTGATCGAAGGTGTTCCATCAGAGTGGTCGAGGCTTGAGCTTCAAATGAGACTCCGATGAGGGGACTCTAAAGTCACACGTCGATTGTTGATCTTCCTTCCCTGCATCCGTCTAATCTGTCGACGTCCTGAAATTCTAACGCTTGGTTTGTGGGTCACGGTCTCATGATAGACTCCTAGGATATTAGCGCTTAAGTTCTTTTGGGGTGCGATAAGCCCCTATTGACCCCTAATAAGCACCCAAGGACTTTAATTTTTCCTTATGCACATAAGGGCATGGATTTTATTGTTATTTCTTCATTCTTCCTTAGGATAATTGGACTCTTCACTGTTCATAGGATCTGGAAGCCCAATGTCTGCCACTAACTCGCCCAATATCAACCTCGTCGCTTCATCGAATCCTCATTTCTTTGATAATAACCAAAATTGTAGTAACATTGGCTCCAGCGAGGACAACATACCCATGTGGTCTATTCAGAACTGTAAACCAAGTGTCTTCTTTTGTTGGGTTATGGAGTCTTCCCGAAAATGGCTAAGTGCCTTCTTTTATTGGGTTATGGAGTCTGCCTCAAAATGATACATCACATTCAAACCTAAAAAATTGATCTGAAATGTGACACAAAAATTGTTCATCAGCTTATATTGTTAAAATCCTACCAAATTGTTGAAGTAATGAATCATGAATGAAGTAAAATTAAAAATTCATGAACATAAATGAAAAGAAATTATTTATGTACAGGGTAAGAAAATATTGTAGTGATCAATACTGCAAGAAGTGTTTGAGAAACCTCGCATTTACAAGAGCCCCAAACAATTCTCCATTTAGTTGAGCTAAATCATAAGTGTTGTTATCTTAGACTATAACCACTTGGAAGGGTCCAAGCCAGAGACTATAAAACTTTATATGTTTCCCTTTAGCTTCCCTTCGGGCATCCCATTTCAAGACCAAATCCCCCATCATGAAATTTCTTTCTTTGGTTCGTTTATCAAATATTTCTTTTATTCTTGTTTGATGAGCTTGGGACTTTATCTTAACTTGTTCTCTTACCTCACGGACTTCAATCGGCTGGTGAATTCTCCTTTGCATGTCATCTGATTCAATCTCCTCATCTTGTAGTAATTTTTTTATAGGGAGGCTAAGTTGAATGGGGAAATCAGCTTCCAACCCATACACCAGCTGAAAAGGGGAAGTTACAATGGCCCTCTTAATGATAACTATGTCTTCCTAGACAACATATTTCAGGTGGGAATCCCATGCCTTATTGTTTTGAGATAAAATTTTCTTAATAATCTTGATAATGTTCTTATTGGAGGATTCAGCCAAACCATTTACCTATGGATAGTAAGCAATAGAGTGTCCCAAATCTATGTTATAGTCCTTACAAAACTTAACCAATTCAGCAAATTTGAAAGCCTGAGCATTATCAACAATTATCTTTCTTGGGCACCCAAATATAGCCAAGATATTTTCCTCTAGGAACTTTATGATGATTGTATCGGTGGCTTCCCTTATAGGTATGGCCTCTACCCATTTTGTGAAATAATCTATGGCTGTAAAAATCCATTTGTGTTGTCCACTTGAATTTGGATTAATCTCTCCAATGAAGTTTAATCCCCACTACTGAAAAAAGTGTCTCAACTTTTATTGGTTTTAGTGGGAGGGGCAACAACTTCTGATTTCCTACAAATATTTGACATTCTACACATGCTCAAACCAAGCAATTTACATCAAAAAATAAAGAGGGCCAGTAATACCCAACTCTAAGGATCTTATATGTAGTGTATCTCCAAGCATGGTGACCCCCACACACACCCTTATGAAACTCAATGATTATGCCCTCAATTTATTCTTCAGTGAGACAATTTATTAGGATTCCCCCCAGGTCCTTCCAAAGTGGATTTTCCCCCAAATTGCAATACTTTGCAACCTTAAGCTTAATAGAACTAGCCCTGGATTTATCCCATGTTGGTGAGCAGCTAAAATTTTGCAAGTAAATGATGATGTCTTTATACCAATTTGACTGAGAAAATTTGGCACTTACCTCTAAGAATGGTTCTTTTGTTTCATCCTCTTCTGTCTCTGCTAATACAATGTTTTTTGACAGTGCATTCATGATCCAAAATCGGATCTAGGAGCCTGACAGGGCTAAAAAATGCTCAAAAATGAAAGTGCTTAGAATTCGATGAAACCAATGCCATTGTGTCCGTCTCGTTCTCCCGATTCTGGCCATATATTTACTTTCTCAAACGGACGATGTATGTGAGAGTTATTGTACTCTGGCCGTTTTCCCAAACAGGGAAAAAGTCAACAGGTCCAGTCAAATGATGACATCAACATGACATCAGCAGTGCTGACATGGCAGAGACAAGTGGCGACAAGTGGCAGTCCAATAGAAGGTGACTGGTCAGTGACAAAGATCCAACCAACAGCTGACAAGTGGCATTTGTTTGGCAAATGGTTGGGTGCCACGTGACCCAGTCATGGGATGCCACGTGGCACCATGGTATTGGTTAATGGTTGGTGGAAAAAATGTTATGGAGCTCATGGGATTTGATCCCATGACCTCTTGGGTCAACCCAAGACTTAGCCAAACTCCCTTACCAATGCGCCCTTGGTGGTACTTGTAATACCAAGCTCACTTTATTTTAAATAAAGTGCAATAAAGTGAAAAGGGGCAAAAAGGGGGACTGGGGCTAAGCCCCAACCCATAGTTTAACTCTTACACATGACCACAACCCAGCAAAGGAGGGCGCTCTCCTCATGGGTGCGCCCAAAGGATAAGATCAACCCAAGGATCTTGGGAAAATCCCATGAGACCAGGGGGGCGCACTCCAAAAGGAGCTTAGCCCACTTAGTGCACCCTTTTTAAGGCCCAGATCACATGCACATGCGCCCAGATCCAGGAGCTAGCGCCCAGATTAGCGGGCTTAGCCTAATATTTGCCAAAAAATGGGTTTTTTACATTGGAAAATGATTTTTTTTTCAGTAATTTTATCAGCAAATTTAATGGATTTTGGTCATTTTTGGGAGATTTTGGACTCTTTTTGAGCCCAGATTTTGGGAGGAAGTTCGGGATGGATAACCAACTTCAAATCTATAAAAACCGGGCCTATTTGAGGCCATGGAAGACAGTCATATTAGAGTTATGCTGAAGCAAAGCCAAACCAAAGCCATTTTTATGCAGGGAAGTTGTTGAGGCGCAGACACTTGCGGACCATTTTTGGGAGCTACACTCAGTCTTTCTCAGTGCCGTCAGTTGTGTTGGATTTCTGAGGTCAAGAAGAACATAGTGAGACCAGTATGAGATCCATTTGATGTACTTTTTCTGTATTGTACAAGCATTGAAGAATTAATAAAGAAGCCTCCCCCACTGAGACAAAGGCCTGAAGACGTAGGCAATTTTGTGCCAAACTCCGTTATCAATTCTCTTGTGATGGTTTGTTGTTCTTATTGCTTCAGTTTAGATCTGTATATTGTCTTTTCGCTGCTATGTTTCCTCATTAAATTCATCCTCTTTCATTCAGCTTCTTAAATGGTTAATAACGCATGCAATTAAAAACTCAACCACAGTCATTAAAAGATCTTTTCTGGATCAAGTGGTATTAGAGATAGTTGACGTTTGGATTTGAGTTTTGCATGTTAACCAGAGAAAATCTATAGTGTGGTGAAGGCGAGTTTGTTGCAGAGAATCCATTAATTGGATTGAGAAAGAGATCTTCTCACAGCGAGAAGATGGCATCGGAAGAAGGGCTTTCTC
>SNQJ01S0036642.1:115432-131121 GCA_010110895.2 Picea sitchensis
AAACATTGTGGATTGAAAAATTTAAAATATCAAAAAACCACCTAAAAAGGGAGAGGGGTGCTATTGGTAGCATCATTTTTAAAAACGGGGTAAAAAATTGGACCCCCCCAAAAACGAGAACTCTGTAGAGTTCTCGTTAAGTTGGTAACTATGTTGAAGTAGTTCCCAATCAATTAGTTGAGTTCTTTAAATTTCTCACGTCTATATAGGCTCCAACAAGGTACACTTTGGCCCAACGTCATCAATTGGTGACTTTTAGCATAAATTATCAATTGATTGCCAGACAAATGTATATGGTAGGAGTTGATAGAATTTTACGTAGGTGTGCCTTAGAACATGAACATGACCCTGTTTTGTATGAAGAACATGAGGGGATTACATGGGGACACAAAGAAGGTAAGGCCACCATATGAAAAGCTCTGTGCGCAACGATTTTGTGGCCATCACACTTTGTTGTTTCCAATGAGTATTGTAAACGCCGTGACATATGGAAACAAGTTTTTATTTATTGGGCCCCATCAATCCTACCATGCATCATACAGGTGCACACTACATTATTACTAACACTAAATATTTGATGAGATGGGCTGAAGTTGTGCCAGTTAAGGATTACATAGTAGAAATGACAACACAATTCATTTTTGAGAATGTGATTACTAGATTCGATTGTCCAAAGGTGTTTATGAGTGCCCATGGCTCACAGTTTTTGAACAAGACCATTTGGGAACTCAGTCAAGATCTCATGGTCCATCACTGGAAGAGAACTCTCTATCATCCTCAAGATAATGGTATAGTTGAAGCTTTCAATAAAATTTTAGAACATGCATTAACCAAAGTTTGTAATGTGCAGCGTGATGACTGGGATCAGTAGATCCCCATAGTCTTATGGGCCTATCACATAACCTGTAAAAGGATAACAAATCACATTCCATTGGTCTAGGACCAAGAAGCAGTCATGCCATTAGAATTTGTTGTCCCCAGATTATGGATTGCTCTAGCTACTCACATCGCCGATGAACAACCACTTCAACATAGGTTGGATGAGGTCATGGAGGTCAAGGAGGATTGTATGGTAGTGGAATTCTTCCAAGTGGTTGAAAAGAAGAGATAAAAGGCATGGCATGATTGCAACATCCACCATAAAATTCTCCAGCTAGGTTCTCTAGTGTTTTTATATGATAAAAAGTATTTACAACACCCTCGAAAGCTACGTATGCATTGGTTGATTCCTTTATGTCTAGTCTACATCAATGAAGTTGGTTCTACCAATATGGATACGTTCAAGGGACATCCGCTCAAGGGACTTGTTAATGGAAACAAGTTGAAGGTGTACTATGGCCCACATGAGTCACCTATCACATAGCTTCATTACTCCACCCTGGATTTCTGTATAGTAGGATTAACATAGGATGTACATCATGTAGAAGAGTACATAATCATCATAATTTACCTTTTTAGAAGCATATCATACACTCCAGTCAGATATATGGACTAGATAGATTCACAACTTTCTAGATTCCCATTATCTCCAATTTGGGTCAAAGTTTTAGCCTACATACATAGTACTGGCTCTTGCAGGGGATTCACACGATATTGGGTTGAACTACATGGTGCTACATTAAATTGAAGGTTCAATAAATATGATTCAACCATATCACTCACATCCCTGGCATGTAATTAGTTATGAATCCACATTCCAAAAGTAACATCACTCATACAATGGATCCAAATAGTTATATCATCATCTATGGGGATTGTAGGGACTCTATAGTTCCCCTCTAATCAGTCACATCAGATGGTTCTTTATCTCATTCCAAATTTCACCTCTGACCATTTTTCACTCTATATATATCTACTCCCACCCATGCATTCGTTAGACAAATTCTTGATGTCCCATTCTCTCTCGTCCCCACCCATTTCTCTAGTCTCCATTCTCTTCTTGCTCGCTTCTATATTTCCATTTTCCATTGATATTTCCATCTCTTGTTTCAAGTCCCCTCTCATGGCCTAGATTAACTGACATTTCAGGACATGCAGTTCCCAATATGGCCAGGCAACCTGAGAACCCATAATCATGTTTTCATGACTATCGGCATTTTCCATCAACTGCTAGGAAAATGTCCCACCCTCTTATTCACCAACAAGACATTGTCAAGTACCACACATTTCCTTGAACTATGCTTCGAAGATGCAGAAGTATGCCAACTCTATAGGATCGAAGTTGGTTTTTATGTCACCATGGGTAATCACCTTTTCTGAAGCTAGTAGCCAAAGGATGTGGGTTATCCTCTTTACTGGGTTAGGAGGTCCTCATCTTCCATTCTCTACTTACAAAAAAATGTGATAGGATGATGGCAATGGTATTTCCTAACAAATATGTTCCATGGGATCTAATTCTTGTATATCAATGAGTAGCTGGGTTCCATTCTCTCTGTAACACTTGGTTCATTGAGGGGGTTAGTTTCTAGAAGATGTTCTTTAAAAAGATCCCTCATTCATCACCACAAAAAACATCAGAGAGAGAGAGTTTGAGCATCTGGACAAATGAAGTATAAATCCATCGTTTACCTTGAGGAATGCTAGACTCATTCCAAGACATATGTCATCTTGCAACTACATCATTGATAAATGATTTTCTCTTACTCAAACGTGACTGCAACCACAACTTGGTTTGATGATCTGGTCCTTCAATGATGATAATTTTCTCTTGTCAATTACTACATCAGTCACTCCATGAGGAAATTGTCTCTTATCAATTCCTACATCAGTCACTCCATGAGGAAATTGTCTCAAGGACAATCCAAATAATAGAGGTGGGGGTCTGTTGGCACCCAAAGTTTTGGGTAAATATCACACACACGCATAAACAAATTTGTGCACACCTATTCCAATTTTGTGTGCACTCAAATAGTTGCACAATGGTGACAAGAGGCACACACACTAGATCGAATTTTTTATTGAACACTAGTTTGAGTTCTACCAATGCAAATTGGTCTGGAATTTGTGGTGCACACCATAAATAAAGAAGACACTGCATGCATGCAGAAAAAAATAAAAATAAATTTCTTTGGGAAATTTCCTTGAATGATTACTAGAGGAAGAATCAGGGAACATGGAGTAGAAAGAATATGAGTTGGAAAGGTGGTTGATATTACCATGATTCCAAATAGGCTACATGGAATGCATGCTGGTGACAAAAGTGTGTGGGATTGGAAATCAAAGGCGCAAGTGGGGAAGAAATGAAAGTGTCAGAGGGCCAAAGAGAAAGAGAAAATAAAAAGGAGCAACGACAACAGAAAGAGAGTTATCTCATTAGTCAGTTGGTTGCTGGTTGAAGGTTGTGGGTATTACTGACTTTAATATTTCTTTGAGTCTATGGTTTCATAATGTCTCTAGTTTTAAGTATGAATATGTCACATTTGCATAGTCTAAAATAAAGTGCATGGCACCATGTAATATAACAATGGTCAAATGTATAAGAGAGATATACTCTATTTCTATATATTTATGAGTTTATTAATGAATTTTTGTGACAGTGGAATGAAGATAATAAATATGCACTGATTATGGTCTTATAATGTGTTACTCACGTGTCAATGAAATGTGTGTGTTTTATTATTTCGTGTTGTTAGTTGTTAAGTATTTTTCAATGGATTGTCTAAATGCCAACCCAGATGGAATTTTGTATAATTAATCCTTCATTGTCATCGACATAAGACCAAATGGTCTCTGTGATCCTTATGAAATATTTGGTGATACTTTCTTTAGTCTTTGGCTAAGGATTGATATGTCTATCCCTTGGGATTTTGCTGGTCAACTTTGGATGAACCCTGGGTCTTCAACTCCCGAGCGTTAAGAAATATGCACAAAAGCGTGGATGAGCCAACAAGTCCACTTTCCAGTGGGCCATGTAATATTATTTTAATGACATTAAACATATTGTATATGTATACTTGGATGATTTGGTTTCTCAGTTTATGCAACATGAGTATCACCCTAGTCACTTATGGGACATCTTTACCCAATTCCATTACTATAATATATGTTTGAACACACATATGCATATATTTTCTATGGTTTGTGGGTGATTAATAGTCTTCATGATGTCTAAGCATGGGATGATGGTTGATCCATTGAAGGTTGAAGCGATTCTTCAATTTCCTCCTTCTTGTATCATCAACCAACTTCAAAGTTTGCAAGCGAAGGTAAATTGTTTGCATGGGTTTTGTCAATTATAATGATATAACAAAAGGGTTTTTTCACTTTTTGAAAAGATGTGTTCTTTTTGTATGGGATGACCAAGCACAACAAATATTTGATTTCTTTAAAAAGGCCTTGATATTGCCCCCACTATTGATCCCTCCTTATTAGATTCAATATTTTTGTATCTCTCTAGTAGCCTTTGAATCCACCATTGGTATGGTGCTTGTCCAAGAGGACAATGTGAAAAGGGAATATTTGATATGCTATCTTAGCAAAGGTCCCATTGGTTTAGAGCATTGATACTAGCATGTTGAAAATTTTTCTTTGGAATTTGTTCACGATGTCCAACATTTACAATATTACATACTCCTACGTAACATCACTATGATATCATAATACAAACCAATGCATCAAATCTTAATCTATCATATTACTGGGGAAAAATACTCAAAGTGGAATTTCATATTGCAAGAGTTTGACCTAGATTTTGTAACTTCCAAATCCATGAAGACTTTGGACTTCACTAATTTGATGTGCGAACTTTCCCAAGTTGATGACTAACCCATGGTTAATGATTCTTTTACTTATGAGTGATTATTTCTCATTGAATCTTTTGATCCCTAGTAATGGGATGTCTTGGTATATCTCTAGGCCTATTGCTTTCATCCTCTATTATCCCAAAATGAGCATCGATGCATACACCATCAGGACAAATAGTAACTCATTATTGATGACACTCTTTATCGTCATGGGGTAGATTTGAATTTATGTTGATTCCTTGTCCATGATGAAGTTGAGTGAATTTTTAATGATTTCCATGCTAGAGAATGTGGATTTCATCTTTCTAGGCTTTCCACTTCCCAAAATATCTCACGTGTAGGATAATTTTGGCCCATGATCTTTAAATATTGTCTAAATGTTGTCTAGAAGTGTCAAACTTGTCAATTATTTCCTTAGAAAATGCATGCTTATCCTACTCCATTAAATCTCGTGGCTTCCATTCACCCCTTCACCAAATGGGTGATTATTTTCATGACATGTAATCCTAGCTCGACTAATGGCCATGTGTAACATCCCCCAACCCAAACGAAGGATATTACGGTGCAAAATACTCATAAAAATGAAATTTTACAACTACCTAAATTAATTCTTTTACAACTAACTATTTTCCTGTAGCTTACAACTACAAATTACAACGAAAAATAATTACTGATTGTTACCATTATTTAGATGCATCTATAGAATGATAAAATGATTATGAAATGCAACCAATAACTCAAACATAGTAGCATATAATCATTTTTATACATAAATTTCATGAACAACATTTATACACATAACAATTACACATTAACAAGATAAAACACTTATCTTTTAAAATTGTTGTTCAACAAGCTGCTTGGGACAAACATTCCACCCAACCATAGACTTACTGTTCTAAACCTCGACAAAAAATCACCCCCGAGATGAGGTTAGTAATCCACAAAATAGGGTGGTCTCTCATAGTCCACTCATAGCTCATAAAACTCACAACCCACTGATATCTTCCTAAAACTATCTCGATTTTCCACTAGCTCTCTTCCTCTTGACCTTCCCAACCTAAGGAATTTACCCCTTCACTGATGTCAGTCCCTCGGGCATCCCATTTGTTTATCAAGGTCTCTCTAGAAAAACGTATTTAGGAATATCTCAGTTGGGAACTCAAGGGAACCTACTGCTAGGAAAACTACCAATAAACCATAACAAACACTTGTTGTTTTAGTGAAACCCACTTAAGAGTTCACTCTTTAGGCCTAAAAACTTGACTCTTCAGTATTTATCTCCAATATGCTCCAAATACGCTCTAGCTTTCTCTATAATTTTCTATCCATGGCTGCACCAACTCCAATCTCTCTTTCTTGCTCTCTACTTGCTCCTCATGCACAAAAAATCAATTTGTAAACTTCTCTTAGTTACCCATATGTTTTTTTATCTACTTTGGATTTATTTCTTGACTCTCACACTTCTCCAAGTTGATTTTATTTATCCCCCATGCTCCCAATAACTATGGTATGTGACTAGTCACACCCACCCTCTTACATTTATTCAATGATTGACTTTGGGAACAATCAATCAGAACTTGGAAGGTTCATATACAAATAACAAATTTAGGAAAATAGGTTGAATTAATATACATGGGTAATTTCCCCTTGAACCCGTTAGCACCAAAATTCACCTCTGGATTGCGGCAGAGGTAAGCTGATACCCATCAGAGTTTATGTCACATATTGGTTATAAAAGGGTCAAATGGGCGCAGTCTCGGTAAAATATCATTTTAACTCAGAAAATTGGACTGATATGCACTAGCAGGTGACGTCTTGATTTAACTTCAGATAGTAAGTTGTAGTAAGGGTGAGTAGGAGGAAGACATCAATGCGAAAATGTAGAAGTCTACCAAGGAAATCAAGTCTTTCAGAAGACCAAGGAGGAACAATTTAAACACAAGATCTTCTTGAATTTAAATCTCAGAGAAACTGAAAGGAACCATAACAACACTATAATCAAACTTTCATCATAATGCAGTCACAATAATTCAAGTGAATCATTCAACCATGAACTCTTTCAGTATCAAAAGGAAACAAGAGGGAGTAAGAAGGCTGACTTTCATTAAATGAGATGTCTCAAATGCATATACATAACCAGAGAACCAAAATGTTCATCTAGACTTTTCAATATGGGAGCTTTGCTCTACCATCGACCCTTACAAAAATATCAAAATTGAGTATTTATACTCAAAACAAAAACACAGAATCATAATCGAGGAGATGCATTGAAGGCATTATGTGTGCATTCCTCCTTTCAGACTGTGCATATAGTCTCTGACCAGATGTGAAATTCAATCAGATGCAAGAGGACTTTAGAATGGTTCTGCTGATGAGCTGACTAACTGGCGGTCCTTTCCTGCGCTTTTTACTTATGGAAAGAACGACGTTCAACCACTGCCAACCACCTTCATAACTACTTCATTGGGATCGGGGAAGGCTCAAGTCAGTTCTGCACCTATAAGACGTGGCAGAATCAACATCCCCCATTTGGATCTGAGTTAGATGCTTATGGGGAAGTCTGACGACAGACGTGGTTGCTGACGAAGTAATTTCCACACTCGGTATGGAGAAGCAGATAGGATATGGATAGGCGAACAACTATGGATGGATGAGGGGACTGAGGATAGAGTTGGGCCACACAAGAAGGAGTTGAGGTGTAATGGGATGGAGGTGATGTGGAGCGAGGGGGCACAGGTGGGGGAAGATGAGAAAGGGACAGGTACCAGTGGGACAGCCAGTCGAAGACAGATGGAGGGAGCGGAAGTGATGAGGAGCAGCTACATGTCGAATCAAGATAGGACATTATGTGCACATGCGCATATCGGGGCTGCAAAAAGTAGTTTGGAACTTCCTCGCTTTTGGCCTAGATGTGTGTCTTTGGCTGACACGTAGCACCTTTACAAACCATGGTTGTTTTTCCTGACCTGCTCTATCCTTTTTATCTTCTGTACACGTTGAGGCCCCGATATGGCCCTTGATCGTCGATCTAGGGCACTTAGCTCTCGATTTCCCATATTTACGCACGTCTTATCATGTCACGCAAAAACGTCACATCGCACCTCCAACTTAGGATATAATCCAAATTGTGGGTTTTTTCCTACTTTCTTTAATTATTCACCAAGGGGTCAACTTATGAGGAAAACACCCCCCTTTTACAAATAAATGTGATAACATTAGGCTCCATGGGGGATGGATTGCTCCCTGTGAGATGCCAATAACTCTTATGTAGCTTCAGTGCCTTACTGTTGGGCTATGGAGTCACCTATAAAACTGATAAAATAAAAGAAAAACAATATTTACAAAAACTTGGGAGCCACTTGTAGCTCAAATAAAGAACTTCTTGAGAAAATGCCCATTTATAAGGCCACCAAAAACTTGATCGCCCTCCAAATTTTGTAACCTGTATGTATTATTTGGATATATCTTAGATATTTTGAAGGGTCCGATCCACAGGGCTTCAAACTTGTTGTTCTTTCCTCTGTCCTTCTTTGGCTCATCCCATTTGAGAAACAGATCTCCCAGCTGGAAATCATCTTTTCTCACCTTTCTGTCAAAAGCTTGGTTGATCTTCTCTTAACTTTCATGCACTTTATCCAACAGTTGCTCTCTGGTCTACTGCACTTCTACCAGTTGATGTATCCTTCTAATAATATCACCAAGCTCGCCATGGTAGTCTTGGAATAATTTCACTACAGGAATGGCAAGGTGAGAAGGAAAAACTGCTTCAACCCCATAGACAAGATGGAAAGGGGAGAGGCCCATGGACCTCTTCATTGTCACTCGATCAGCTCACAGGGAAAACTTAAGCTTTGAATCCCATGCTTTCTTATTGTCCTCTAACAGTCTTTTGATGATCTTTATTAGGATTTTGTTAGAGGACTTTGCTAGTCCATTTCCCTGGGGGTAGTAGGGGGTAGAGTGGATCGATGAAATTCCGAACTGATCATAGAATTCAATCAATGGGTCGGCCTTGAAGGATGCATCATTATTAGTGATGATTTTGTTCGGGCAGCCAAACCTTGCCATAATATCTTCAAGAAAATCTATGATGACTTTGTGGGAAGTGCTCCTTATGGGAATAACTTCTATCCACTTAGTGAAATAATCTCTTGCAGTCAAGATCCACCTATGATGACCACTTGAAGCA
Organism: Picea sitchensis; assembly: GCA_010110895.2. Lineage (NCBI taxonomy): Eukaryota > Viridiplantae > Streptophyta > Pinopsida > Pinales > Pinaceae > Picea > Picea sitchensis. Next base: position 124,367 of record SNQJ01S0036642.1, read on the forward strand.
GGATGAATTTCTCTAATAAATTCTAGGCCCCACTGTTGAAAGGGTCCTAAAGCTACCATAGGATTGAATGGAAGAGACTTGATCCAATGTTTCCCAGTGAAGTTTTGACATTTGATGCAAGCCCTATTTTTCACACAGACATTAGTGAATAAAGTAGGCCAGAAGTACCCATCCCTGAGAATTTTGTAGGCTATGGTTCTCCAGAAATGATGTCCCCCACACAGGTTATCATGAAAGTCGACCATAACCTTTTAGGTCTCCTGTGGGTCTAAACATCTTAGAATCACACCTAGGGGGTCTTTCCAATACATGAACTAGTCAATAAGGCAATATCTAATTTCTTTGAGCTTTAAATATCTTGCCTTGCTCTTCCCCATTCCGTTAGGGGGTCTTAATTCTTACAAAAAATATATAATGTCTTTGTACCAGGGGCACTCTGCCAGTGGAGGGCTATCCTAAGGACTATTATCAGGTAGCTTACCCTGTTGATCTTCTGAGTAAGTGTTGATGAAACTAACCCCCTAAGCTTTACAATTAGATTCAATCAACATCTTGGCTAAACCTTGACCTTTAACCAATTTGGTGGGTTTTATTTCCAGATCAAATTCAAGGATCTTGGCAATCCACTTGCTCCTTCTCCCATCTATGTCAGGCTGAATGAGAATGCCCTTCATAGAGGCTGAAGGAATATATGCAATGATCTTTGAATGGAAAATGTAGACTCTGAAAGCTTTGAGATCTTTCACGAGGGCACAGGTCTATTTCTCCATGATATCATATTTTGCCTTTGAATCTCTCAATGCCTGCTAAAAAATGAAATTGGCTTCTCTAGCCCTTCAACATTCTTCTGCAGCAAAACAACTTTCGCTGTATCAAAAGAAGCAAAAGAAAAAAAAAGGAAATCATTGGAATAATTAGGAATGACAAGCACATGTGCCTCAGTTAATGATTTCTTGATCTAGCTGAAGGATTCTCGGGACTCGGCAGTCCCTTTCTGAGCATGATTGTGATATGCTTCACCAGCTCAGTAAAATTGGAAACAAACCTCCTTAAGAAATTAATTTTTCCCATGAAAGACTGAACTTCCTTCCTGGACTTGGGAAGTGACAAAGTTTGAATAGATTCTACCCTACTTGAATCAATTCTGACGCCATCAGATGATACTATGTGCCCCAATAATTTCCCTTCCTTCATGGAAAACAATGATTTCTTGGGATTTAAGGACATACCAAACCTTCTGCACTTCAAGAAGACTTTCCTCAGATGACAACAGTGTTCTTTATCATAACTGGAAAAGACTGGTATATCATCCATATAGATGATCACAAACTGATCCTTTTCCCCAATGAAGGTCATGTCCATGCCTCGCTAAAAGGTTGGTCCTACGTTCATTAATCCAAAGGTCATTCTAGCATACATGAATGTGCCCCAAGGAGTAGTGAAATATGTCTTTTCTCTGTCCTCAGGCAAGACAAAGATATGATTGTAGCCATAAAATCCATCAATCATGGAAATCCTAGACGCACCAGTTACCCTCTACAATATGTGTTCCATCTTTGGTAGCGGATAATTATCCTTCCTAGAGCTCCTGTTCAGATTTATGAAGTCAACATAGAGTCTGATTTCTCCACTTTTTTTCTCACTCGGACCAGGTTGGCTATCCACTTAGAATATCTCAAAGGTACAATAATCTAACCATCCAAAAGCTTATTCACCTCCCTTTCCATAATAAGCAACAACATAGGATTTATTTGTCTTAATTTTTTCCTAAATGGTTTGGCCTCCTCTTTCAATGGGATATTGTGTTCAATGAAACTGGTGTCATATGTTCTGAGATCTTCATATGTCCAAGAAAACACATCATAAAATTCCTTTAATAGCTCATTATACTCTGCCCTCTTCTCTTGTTGGCACAGGGGCAGATCCAGGGTTCAATGCCACAACAACACACCAACAAAACCCTAACTACTAGCCCTTTCGGCAACACCTGCAAAGTAGATGAAGTCTCACCTGAGGTAGAGGTAGGGGTGGTTGCAGGACTTAGATGTCTGCAACCTTAGTTGGGACACATATCTGTGATTCTAATATTTAACAAAGAACTCAATAGTTAACATTCATGAATATTCAGTATCAGTTACAGTGGAGTTAAACCCTAATTACAGAGCATCACAGTATTCAACCAGATATAGCATCTAATAGCACTTAGCATGATGAAATAGATTAGATCTAGAAGATTCAAGCAATAATCACATGTATGTCAGTCATATCTAACATCCATCCTTAATATTAAGCACTAAACATCGACAAATCATTCATCTATATTAAATCACTAACCATATTAACATATAAACAAATCAACACATTGCACAAAGCAGAGAAACACAACATGTACGTCGTTCACCCGCACCCTAGGGCTATGTCCACCAAATCTTTGTCTTCTTTATTAGCTTCTTCAATCGGTTACATACACAAAGCCTCAAAACCCCTACTCTGCAGAGGACAAGAGATCTGCGTAGCTCTCTAGATCCTCCTTCCTCGTGTTATAGCACAAAGCCTTCCACAGTCCCTTACAACCACTTGCACTTAGGTCTGCAAATCTCACACAGTATTCACCAAAGAACTTACAATTCTTGATCAAACAGATTTAGTTCTAGCACTTAGCCAACTTGCAACTACCCCTTCTTACATTACCTAGCCTTCTATTTATATATTACAAAATAGGCCTAAGCATGGGTAAACCCATGGGCCGACATTCCCATACCCGTTACATAATCCCAAATCCAAAAAAGGGCCCTAAAAGGGGCCAAGATCCCATGATCTCCACTTTGTCTTGCGTTCCACCTTCGACAGCCTATCAAAGTCCCAAAATTAGTTCAAACATGTCCAAGAATCCTAAAAACTTGGTCAAGGGCCAACAGGCCCCCAACACTCACCTGTGACTCATCCTGAGTCACTCTGATTAGACTAGTTCTTCTTCAAAAGCCTCAATATTGGATCAGGCTGCTTCGACTTGTTGTTGTGCCATGACCTCTTATTCAACGAATTCTTGTATGACTGTTTCGTTGACAGGTCCCTCTATGCATTTTTCGGTTGCAGTGATGACTTTCTCCAGTTCCGCTCCTCGACCTTTGATCTCTGTGAACAATTGGTAAGACTTATCTTGTACAGGTTGGAGTCTCTGAGTTACTTCCATAACTCTACTCTAGATAGTGTGAACCTGTTGTTGGGGTGTGCACTACTCTTGGTATCGCTTTATTCTTTCCACACCTGACAGGGGCTTCACCTTCGCCTGTATCGTTTCTGCTTGATACTTTGCCTCTTGGAACTGTGACTCCAGTGCCTTTAGCTATGGATTGTTAGTTAGCTGCTCATGGGTCTGGACACTGTTATTAGTGATATTCTTACATTCCATGGAAAGGGTCTTTATTCTCTCAACGACACTTCAAGCAGTTTCTTGTCTTTGGTCCCTCACATCCTGCGGGGTACTGGGCACTGTGCGGAGCTCTAAGTATTTGATTCTTTGTTGTAGCTTCTAGATAGATTCTATGCGATTCTCTACTTGATGTGTGACTCGGTCTTCTTCTTGTAGCTCTAAGCCTATCACAGAGAAGAGTGCTCTATTGACTGCTTCTTTCACTTCAAGTTGCTCTGCAAGCAACTGTTCTTTTTCTTGTTGCATATGGGATTTCACTTCTTCAAACTTTGCCTGGAGAGAAACCTTCTCCTGCTCTGCAAATTTGCATTGTTCTATGAGTACACCTTGCACTTGCTTCAAGGTCCAGGTGGCTTGTTCTGTTTCTTCTTGAGCATGACGAAGGTGAGCTTTGACCACATCAACTAGTCGATGGAGTTGGGATGGCTCATCTCCCAACTCTGGTTCTCCTGATGGCAGGAGTGTAGTGGGGACTACACGATTGGACTGAAGGGCCTGTTGTACCCCTCAACGTTCGATCTTCATTCTATCATACATTTCCTCCTTCTTAGCTTCTTGTTTCTCCACGATTTCCAGTGAAGCATCATTGAGATCTGCGATGATGAAGTTGAAGTCATCGGAAGTAAGCACAGTCTTCACCTTGGTCACGGTGGCTTTCGATTTCTTCCGGGAAGAAGGTTTTGGGGGAGAAAGCTTCCTCTTATTTAGGGGATCAACCTTGTCTCTAGGTGGTGTTACTTCTCTTGGCTTCTGTTTAGCTCCTTTGTCATTTAGTTCTTCTACTTCGTCATCATCCCCTCGGTTAGGTGATACTGAAGTAGTCTTTCCTGAGGCACTGCTTAATTCTTGGACCTCTTCGGTCTTCTTCGTTCTATTGGGCCTGAGTGTATCTTGTTATTTATGCATGGTCGCTGGGATTTCAAGGTCAGACATCTCTGCAGGGTCTGCGGGAATAAGGAGGTCTGCAGAGCAATCCTTGGTGATCTCCTCAAGGGCTTCTTCCGTGAGCTTGTAGTACAACTGAGGCTACTCCTTATGTCCATCGTCTTGCATTGTTATGTAGATGAAGTGTTGATCTACGCAGAACTTCATCAGGGGTCAGAACCTCTATAGGGTGTTCGGAGTCATGCGCGGTTCAACTTCGATGGCTCTCTTCATCTGAAGATAATAGGTGTGAAAAATAGCGTTGGACTGCCACTATTTGTTCATATCACTCGAGTACCAAAGTGAAGTGAAAGTCGTGGAAAGCGACTTGAATGGTTCAATATCTGGGAAGGTCGCACCTTATGACATATCCCAGGCAACAAAGGCGATGAGGATAAGGGGCCAGCTAAAGTGAAACTCATAGCCCTGATTCTGTGCTTCACGACAGTGTAGTTCCAGCTGATTAACTAGGTACTTCGCCCAGTTCATCTGTAGGCCTTCCACGCACTTCCCTGTGAGGTCAAAAACAAATCCTGTGACCTACGTAGGTCTGTTCTTCCTTACTAAATTTTTGGCTATTAGCTGGCAGGCTAGGCACACTGCGACATTCTAGATGGAGGCTAGCTTGTAGCCTCGTGTTCCATTTTCAACATCGTTGTATGTATCCTTGATCTTTAGTGCTAGCACATGATCTGTGTCTTTTCTTGGATAGAACTCCTACGGGTTGGGTACATGCATACTTAATCTCGTGATCCTATGGATCAACGTCAGGTCGACTATAATTCGACAGTCTAGAAATAAGTAACCACCATGGTAACATGTAAGTAATAGCTTGACATAAGAATTCACTTCCTGGTGCCTTATGAAGTGTGGGATCTTCATGAAATTTAGCAGAGTGGACCACACGAGGTTCATCGTCCATGGCTGGGGGATTATCTTTGAGTTCTTCCCCTTTGTCCTAGTCAGGTATTTGTACGGGGCAAGCATACTATAGTTATTGTGATCTCTGAGGTTGAAGTCACTAAAATTCAACGCTGTGATCTTATCCTGTTGTGCTCAAACTGCGCATATCCCCTTTGGGAGGTACGCAGTAATCATGGAGTACTCCAAATTGCTTTGCACGCTATCTCGACTCACAACACCGGGTAGAGGAGGGATGTAATCAGGCAATATGGATAGGATCAAGTTCACATTTGCTAGGTCATATCTGTATTTGGTTCTCTTTTCTGCTGATGGTTTGGATGATCTGACTCTGTGAGCAGTCAACGGGGAGGCTTGCAGTCCTCTCGTCAATGATGCTTGAATACTTGCAGACATCACTCTTTCAGACATTACTGTTTCAATCATTAGGACAATGAGAACTTCTTCAAAAATTTTATCTGCAGCACTAAACTCGTCCGACATGCACGCTCGTGGTTGAATATATCGGGTTCGAAGAGTAACTTCTTAATGCAACAGAGTAGATGGCAATAGCACGATGATCACTGTGCGAACTTAACTAGTCTGCGGACTTAGATTCATGGTTAGAAAAAGTGTTATCGTTGTGTGGAATGATGGGATAAATAGATAACTTGAGAACAGATCTCTTGCAATGGTTGAGAAGCCTCCATTAAGTCAGTTATGTCTATTATGGCACGGTCCCAACGGTCTGGTGGCGAACTTTCTGATCATAAATTCCTTTCTACCCGTTTGGGCTGTCGCTCTAATGGATATATTGTCTCTAACAACTATATTTCTTCTCCATGGCAAAGTGACATGTGACGCAGTTCTGATATCCCGACGAAGTTCCAATTTTGCAAATTTTCCTTCTACGAAGTTCCCTCTGGAACCTCCTGTAACTTTTCGATTTTAACTCTCTTTTTAATTAGTTTTCTAGCCTTCTTTTTGGTGAGCTTCGTTTCAGAATTCCTTTTTCCATTTTGATTCTTGTCTTCTTTTGGCAAAAAATTATCGTTGGTGAGGTTCTTTCCTAGAAATCAGGGGTAATACTTCATCTGTATCTGGAATAGGCACTTCAGTCATCTATGAATCTTCTAGTGTTCTTCCTACTTCGACATCCAAGTCTCTGGTCAACATTCTCCCACTTGTTGTTTTCTTTGCATCCAGGGGTCCAGGGGATTATATAGTAAACAATCCAGGGCAACAATGCCCATTGTTACTCTACACCAAGAGAAATTTTCTGTGCTCACAGACTTTGTCAATGAATCTGCAACATTCTTCAAAGTGTGAACCTTTTCCAGCAACACCTTCTTTTCCTCAACCATATCTCTCACAAAGTGATACTGAACATCAATATGCTTTGTCTTCGAATGATAAGCTGGGTTCTTTGCCAGGAATATTGCACTCTGACTTTCATAGTCTAATCTCACTGCTTGTTGTACCAATCCAATACCTGAAC
>SNQJ01S0036642.1:147928-164330 GCA_010110895.2 Picea sitchensis
TATAGGTTAAACGTGGCTAGAGTTAACACTCCAGATTTCGGCCCTTAGGCTCCAGATTTCGAACTAAGACGCTCTGATACCATATGTAATGCCCATATCCTTCTAAGCATTAATTTAATTTCATAAACAATTCATTTTCTAAACGGAGATAACGATTTCACAACTTATATTTATGTTCTCAACAACAATTTCAGTAGTTTAGATTTATCACAGGGTAATAACTTTCTGGTAAAATGAGATAAATGCATAACTTGACCAATACCTGATACTGATGCTAATTTTTGTTGCTTTGCTGCCTCTGCTCTTGCTGATACACAGATTAATCCTGCCACAAACAAGCAAATAACTGCCCAAAACTACTGTCCTCCCTGCCAACTAGGAAAACTACCTAGCTCCAGGATATCTACGGATATCCTGGCCCTCCGTGCCCAAAACCTTCAGCAACTCGGTGCCTCCCTAGATCAAGCCACAGTTCAGAACACTTTGTTCCTTGCTTACAACAAGCCAGCAGTCCACAAATACCACAGGCTCACAGCCAATACAGTAGTGTACAGAAAGTTGCTACTCACAGTAGATACCGTGGTGCAGAACTCTCTGCTCACCACAGAATACAATAGTTCATCACAAGACACAGAGTCAAGAGGCCCTCTGCTCACCCATCACAATAGATCACAACCAATTATCACAGTGCGCAGAATCTCTCTGCTTCCGGCAAATACCATGGTCCTGAGCTCACAGCCCCGCAACATCCATCCCCGCCGAATGGCCTGCACATCCCCCTCTTCCCATCCCTTATCCCTCCCTGCCGCCTCACACAGTAACTCTACCACCAACCCCCTCCATGCGTCCTTCGACCTGTGTCCCCCAATAAATTTCATTGCCTCGGGATTTATGGGCTCCCGCACCCTGCATACGCAACCCTATGCATACATAACTCTGTTCTTATCTCCATTCTTACTGATTGTCTTTTAAATTGGTTTATCTGATCATCGAATGCAGTCTACAATCAATGTTATTTTATTAACTGTATTTCTTCCTTAATTAAAACGTTCTTAATAATCTTTAATCATTTATCAGTTTAGGGGCATTACATTCTCTTTGCCTTGAATTTTAAAAACACATGTTCACCCACTTTAAAATCTATAAATACTCTATTCTTATCTGCATAACTTTTCTACCTACCATGGGAACCTTTAAATTCTTCTTTATCTTTGCCATTTTTTCTTCCATTTCCTTTAAAAAATCTGACCCAACAACTGCTCTGTCTATTGGATTATCCCAACTCACTGGTGTGTTACATTTTCCACCCTGATTCATACAAACACATTTTCAATGAGGCCTAATACCTATTATTGTATGCAAATTCCACTAAATGAATATATTATTCCCATTTTGATGGTTGATCCAACACATACATTCTAAGCATGTCCTCAATTATCCTATCATTCGTCTTTCTTTTAACATGTCACTATCATGGGTGATATGTCATACTAAAATTTAAATTTGTTCCAAAGCCTTTGAACAAACATTTCCAAATATTGGAAGTAAAATTTGGATCTCTATATAAAACAATTACATTAGGCTCTCCATGTAGCCTAACAACTTCTTTCATATATATTTCTTCAATATTTGCTTCCTTGTGTGTGGTATTTACTAGAACCATGCTAGGCTTAGTCAATAAAATGTGCTTTCTTAGTCAATTTATCCATGACCACCATGATGGAATCATGCTACCTCACTGTTGTAGGAATCTTTGTAATAAAATCAACTTTGAAAACTTCCCACTTCCATTATGGAATGGGCAATGGCTGTAGAAAACCTACTGGGTGTTTATGTCCAGTCTTCACTTTTTGACATTATAGACATTTGGCTATGTAATTAACCACTTCCTTTTTCATTCTTGGGAAAAAGTATTGGATTCTTACAACTGTAATTGTGTTCTGATATCCTGAGTGCCCAACATATGGCACATTATGCATTTCCTTAAAAAATGCATTTTTTAGATCACTGGAATTCAACACATATACTTTTCCTTTGTACATGCGAATTTCATCTTCCTTCAGCTCGTAAAAATTAAATGTCTGCTGAAAGTTTTCTTATTGTAATATTTCTTTTGTTTTTATATACTGCTCATCTAAATTTGTTTCTTGCAGTGATTTTATCCTTTAGATCATTCCTATACATGTTGATGGATACAACGTGCACTTTATGAGTTCTCCTGCTAAGTATATCAACCACTTCATTTTCCTTTCATTTTGTATGCTTAATTTCAAAGTCATATTCACTCAGAAATTTCAGCCATCTAGTTTGTCTGGCATTTAATGTTGGTTGTTCAAAAAAATTCTTCAGACCATAGTGGTATGTCCTTAGCTCGAATTTCTTATCCATAAGGTAATGCCTCTACATTTTTAATGCATGTACAGTTGTTGCTGACTCTAGATCATGGGTAGCATAATTCCTTTCTTTCTATTTTAATTTTCTAGAAGCATAGGATACCACATAATTATTTTCACTAAGAACTTCATCAATCCCTTCCTTGCATGCAATGATGTACACAAAAAAATATTCAGAATTTGCAATATTCAATATTGTCACACTTGTCAATATTTCGTTCAATTGCTGAAATATTTCCTCACACTTGGAAGTCCATTCGAACTTCACTCTCTTGTTTTATAAAGAAGTCATTGTTCTTGCAATATTTGGGAATCCTTTTATAAATATTGATAATAATTGGTAAGACCCATGAATGATGATCTAATATATCACATTATTTGGTACTATCCATCCTCTAATGGCCTCTATATTTTCCAAAGGATCCATTGCTATCATCCTCTAATGGCCTCTATATTTTCAAGATCCATTGCTATTCCATATGTTGAAATGATATGCCCCAAGTAGTGAATCTTCTTTTGGTAAAATATGTTCATACTTAGCTTAGCATAAAATATATTCTCTATTAACTCTTGATACACCCTTATTAAATGATGTTCATTTTCCTCTTCTGACTTAGATTAGATGAGTATATCATCTAGGAACACAATTACAAACTTGTCCAGGTACTCCTTGAACACTCCATTCATTAGGGACATAAAAATTGTTGGGGCATTTGATAGTCCAAATGGCACTACCGTGAATTCATAATGCCCATATCTTGTATTGAATGTTGTATTTATGATGTCTTCTTCTTTTATCCTTACTTGATGATAACTTGATCTGAAGTCAATCTTGGAAAACATTCTTGCACATTTCAGTTGATCAAACAAATCATCAAATCTTGGAAAAGGATATTTGTTATTTATGGTGGCCTTATTAAGTTGTCTGAAATCAATACACACCCTTAAGGTTCCTTCTTTCTTATTCACAAAAATAATTAGGGCTACATAAGGTGACATTCTTGGGTGTATATACCCCTTATTTAACAACTCTTCAAGTTGCATCTACAACCGTTTCAATTCTAGCATGCCCATCCTATAAGGAGTCTTGGAAATCAATAGAGAAATGAATGTCTCTCTTTGGTGGAAATCCCGGGATTTCTCTAAAGACATCTTTAAATTCTATCAAGACCAGATGGTCTTCAATGCTTGGCACTATATCTTTGGCTTCCTCTTCCACATGAGATGAAAAAATTTGACATCCCTTTATGAAACTCTTCTTTAATAGCTAAAATCTCTCTAATAACTACATCTCTCAGAATTCCTTGAATCTTTCCACGTTTCCCTTCTTCATCCAGACATGTGATTGTCTTGTTGTAACAGTATAAGACAACATGGTGGTTTTCCAACCAATCCATGCCAGTTAAAAAATGATATGAACCAAATGGTATGATGTTTATATCTACCTTTTTACTGAGCCCATTCATGTCCATTGGATACTATTTAACCAGCTCATTGATATTTCTCTTAGCCCTTGTGTCTAACTAAACTAATCAATATTTCTTATGATTACTACTTTGCAAGTGAAATATTTCAACAATATTAGCATTTATATAACTATGGATAGCTCCAGAGCCAATTAAAGTTATTATGGGATGGTTATCAATCTTACCTTCTACTTCAATCATGGGGGATTGATATTATGCCTTCTTGTTGTCCAAGGATACATAAATCCTTGGCATGTTTTATTCCATCTCTCCCACCATTTCATCCTCATAAATGTTGTCTATAATCCCCATTGTTTATTTTTTGTGAGGGAAATACCTATATAAGTGGTTTCCCTCACATCCCCAACATTCTGCAAGATGGTGCCTTGGAATTTTCCCAAATGAATATGCATTATTATGCTCATTTTGGGTTGACTAACCTTTCTTATTTTCTTGGGTGTTTTTCTTGACAAAGGGTGGCTTATATTATTTCTTCCCTTGATATTTTTTCCTTTTCATCTCATCATTCCAATATTTTTGCAAAATTGGTCTTCCTCTACTTTGCTCATAAAGATGTCTTTCTCTCCTTAGGACTTCTTCCAAAATATTGGGGTTGTCATATTGTATCTTGTCACTATAGAAGGAGGGTAACCCACTTAGAAACCTTTGGATTTTGACCTTATCATCCTTGATGAAATCAACATACTTAAAAAATTCAAAGAAACGTTTCTCATATTCCTCCATTACCATGGTTCCCAACTTGATTTCAAGGAACCATTTCATATTTCTTTCATTTTAATGCTCAAACAAATATTTCTCTTGGAATTGTCCTTTCAATTTATTCCACAAGATACTCTTCTTATCGAGCTTATTGGATTTCTTAAGATGATCCCACCACATGGTTGCCTTTCCTTGCAAGTGGTAGATGGAAATTATAGCTTCTGCCCAGGAGGGGTAATCATGTCACTAGAAAAATATCTTCATTTCCAATAACAAGGCCTTGATCTCTTCTCCTTTCCCGTGCTCACTATTGAAATTTTGTGGCTTAATCTTCCTAATCTCACCTTGCAAGATGCTTTCCTAGGGCTTTCTCCTTTTCCTCCTAACATGAGACATTCTTGGGCTACTCCCTAGCCCTAAAATTGCACGAGATATTCTAGTGTATTTCCTTGGTGAATGGTGGTGCCTGCACATGCTTCTTGAATGCCTATCATTTCCATGATCATACCATTTTCTATGAAATCTTGATGTTGACACTTTTCTAGCACAAGTTGATTTCTTGGTGCCAGATTCCTTGTTGACTTTCTTATGAAAAATGTTTAGGATTTGAAGTATCTCTTCCTGAGCCTTCATAATCCTTTCATTATCAACTCTTTATCTATGCACTTCTCTATGCAGAATTCTCATAGTGACAAGCTCTTGCCTATCTCTACTTCCATTTGTCTTTGTATCAACATTTCCCATGTTGACGTGGAGACCTTTGATATCTTCCTCATGGCTATAGGATCCATGAGAATCTTCCATAACTCTAGTCCTCATATTAGAACCAAATTTTATTTTATGTACCTTTAATTTTGCAATAAATTTCCATGTAATAATTATTGTTAGAACATGCACATCATAAAACATTTCATCCATCCGAATACATGTTATTTATTCATCAATTGTATTCATATCTAAAACAACTTTCCAATGCATGTACTCATCCCTCAATCTAAGTTCCGAGAGAAACGTTACAACATTTACATGCTGCAATTTCCACTCTTTTACTACTACATAAATCTAGTTATTAATTTGTAAGAAAATGTTTTTCCCAGTTCAAAATTTTTGTTTAACATCTATCTTCTACTCCTCAATACATTTCCATCAACTATTTGTTTTCTCAAATCCGAGCTCTAATCTGAAGGTTATGGTCCGAGGAAGTTTAGATTGTTTTACCCAATTTACCCCTACATGCTACAAGTGTCATATTTTTCTTCTTGTGCATTTTTAGGTACCCATAACCAAAATATGACTTTAGTGTTGGATTATAGGAGTCATAATATTTCCATCGACTACTCCTATTCCCCAAGCATATTTCTAAGCATAGCGTTATGCCCTTAAGAAGTACATATGGTGTCAAAATTTTACACTTACTGTTTTGGCTATAACTTTCTCATATGAGCTCCATTTTGTGAACCATTTAGCTCATTGGATAGCTCCCTTTGAGTTCCTTTATTTGAGATGCTGAGATACAATTTACCTTGGTACACCTTATCCTTGTGTGTTTTTATTGGATAAAAACGTCGTTTAGGTCCTCAAAAACCCCCGCAAGTTAATGGCCTTCAAAACCCACAATAATTGACATAAAACTTCCTATTTTACTACTGTAATAGCCCTTTAAATTTGAAATGTTGATCTCGAATAGTGTGGAATATAATCTATTTATCTGCACTACATCTGTCATCGATGATCAACAGTATTCCTTGGACACGCACCACACTTTCCCCGATATGCGATGCGACCGTCGACCATTGACCCATTTCTGCGACCATCGATTTGTACAAAGCTCTAAATAAACCAATTCGGTCATCAGTTGTTGGTGATATTTGGTGGTGAATGAAAAATGCTCAGTAATTCTGTCGACACCTGACCATCGACCCATCGATGATCGACGATCCTCGATGATTGTCCAAAACACTTCCTCAAATCGACCGACCTGACCATTGGTCATTGACCACTTCTAGGTTGATGTGACAACTATTGATGTGGCATGACACGTGGATGGTGACATGGAATGAGATGTCATCCTGAGGTATCAACTTGGGTGACGTGTCATGAGACGTGGATGCTGACGTGGAATGACAAAAAATTATCCTCTTTTCCCCATCGACATACGAATGATTCTATTGGATGACTTGAACACTTCATCGACTTCAAGAGACGCTCGATAATCAACCTGTGAACCATTGGTGAATTTTCTTATTGTATTCAAAACAATTCATTGAATTAATCGATTCCTGACCATTGATGCATCGAACATTAAAGAATTTTATTGGATCTTGAAAATTATTCGTTGGATTTTGCCAATGCTTGGACCATCAACCATTAGCGATGAGATGTGTCTTCCTACTGAACCAACTCTTCTCCATTTCAGCTGATCTGACCAACGACCATCGACGATTTCTCTTGGTAAATTGCACACTTAGGAATTTTCGACCAAAAACCATGACGAATCTAAGTTGTCGATCTAATCCATTTCAAAAACCCCTAAAATGAATCTGGGCCATTGATTGGATCTACCTTTCAAAATGGCCAAAATGAATACAGACCTTCGATCTGATTCATTCCCAAAATGTCGAAAATTAATCATGGTCGTTGATTTACCAAACCTTTCAAACGTTCGATGCCTTATGAATTTTTTAATTAATCACAATGAATCGTGATCGTCGATATCGAGATGAAAAGAGATCTCGATCGTCGATTCACCAAACTTCTTGAACCTCTACAACAACCAAATAAAACTCAAAATTTGACAATTCCAAGTTGAATTTAGCTTTGCAACTTTACCGCTATACTCCATTAAACTTCTTAAACCACTTGGATTCATTCAAACTTAGATTTTGCACACAAATTTGGGGATTTATCTCTAAATTCTTCATTTTCCCTCCAAATCTATCACAGACAAAATCCGTGACAATGAATTTCACCAATTTTCTCTTGTTCGATCCCATCCAAGAATGGTGTTTGAACCAAAGGATATGAAACCATAATTTAATGTTCCTATCCCAACCAAGGGACATTACAATGTAGAATACTCATAAAATCAAAATTTTATAGCCAAATAAATTAATTCTTTTACAACTAGTTGTTTTGATGTAGCTTACAACTATGAATTATAACCATATTTAATTGCTAATTGTTACAATTATTTAGATGCATCTAAAAATTTCCAAGATAATTATGAAATGCAACCAACAACTCAAACACAATAGCATATAATCAATCTTATACACATAGTTCATGTACAGCATTTATAAACATAAAATAACACATTAACAAGATAAAACGCTTATCTTTTAAAATTGTTGTGCAACTAGCTACTTGGGATGGACGTTCCACCCAACCATATAATTTTTGTTCCAATCTCAACAAAAAATCACCCCCTAGATGAGGCTAGTAATCCACAAAAGAGGTTGGTCTCCCACAGTCCACTCACAACTCATAAAACTCATAACCCACTGATATCTTCCTACAACTATCCCTATTTTCCACCATCTCTCTTCCTCTTCACTTGGCCAACCCAAGGAATGTACCCGTTCATTGATATCAATCTCTCAGGCATCCCATTCATTTATCGGGGTCTCTTTGGCACAAGTAGGAAGGAATCACTTAGTTGGGAACTCAAGGTAACCTAGAAAACCTTGAGTTGTGTTTGATTAAACTGGGGATTATAGTGGGGATGTTACACCATGGTTACATCATTGTGGTTGTTGACTATTTCACTATATGGGTAGAGGCATTTCCTAGATTTTCTAATGATGGCACCACAATGACATTATTCATGTTCAATCACATCATAGGCTAGTTTGGTATACATAAGATTATTGTGATCGACCATGGGTCTCATTCTTGAAAACAAATGATGATTGAACTAGCTTCCAGGTTGGGTTTTTGGCATGAGAACTTGAAACCTTATTATCCTCAAATGAATGGTCAAGTTTAAGACATCAATTGGGTATTGAAAACCATGATCCGTAGGATGAGAAGGAAGTACAAGACTAATTGGAATTTTATGCTATTTTGAGTATTATGGCCCTACCATACCTAAACTAAGATTTCCACTGAGTTTACACTATCTCAACTTATTTTTGGCATGGATTCAATCCTATCAATTGAATGTAAAATCCCAACATTGAAATTATCCATAAATCTCTTGCGCAATACTTCCATCAAGGAATAGAATCTATTGTATTTGGCTCATCTTGTTGAGTAACATCAAGATTCAGCTGTAATGGCTAATGAGACTCATAAGAAGTGCATCAAAGCCCAATATGACAAAATGGTTTGACATCATGTATTTCTAGAATGTGACCTTTTTTTGGTCTATGATCATAACCATGATATGTTGGGTGCAGGTAAGTTCGAACTCCTTTAGTGTGTCCCTTACATTGTGAGACGTGTGTCTCACAAACTGAACTACAAGTTAGTTTACTATGATCAAAACTCACTCAAAGAGCCTCATGAGAGGTTCTATTTGAAAAATTGTTATGCATAGGCCACAAGACCTCATGGTACTGTGTATATAACATATTTGAGTTTGGCGTGGTGTGCATTTTTCTTTTATGTGTGTGTTTTGTCTCAATTATATGCTTATCATGCTTCAAGCTTGATTTGTAGATGTCAACATCCACCTATGTCTAAGTAGGATTTGCAGATGGTGCCAACCATAGTACATAGAACATTTCTTCTATTTTTTGGGTTATTTTGTTTCCCACTAACTAAATGGTGAGTTCAAGGGCCATATGCCTTAGTCTTGCAACCAATAACATTGTAGACTATAGTTCAGTCATTGAACTTTTATTTGAGGCTAGTCCTCTTGAATTTTGCAGGTTAGTTTTCATGTTCAACTCCTAGCTCATCATATCTTAATTGAATCATGTATATCTCGTCAAAAGTCCCATGTTTCTTTGCAAAGATTTGAGGGTTCATCTTCTTGAAAGGTATTTTGACTATATTGTTTACCAACACATTCCAAGAAGGTCTAATACATTGACTAATTATGTTTTAGATTGGCATTTGTTACATTAACTAAGAATCCCATTTAAAAAAACATGCATGTACATATACAGATGGGTTCCATTCACATTATTTAAACACCATACGTTAGAACCAAAACACACACACACACACACACACACACAAGAGTGTTTTTTAAATCATCCAATCTAAAAAATGGTATAATATACAAAATCAGACATATGTCCCATCATGATACAATATATGTAAAGCAACAATCCTATCTTTTGGAGTACAAAAAATGAGGACACTATCATATTGTCGTCCCAAGGCATAGGTGTCTCATGATAGTGCACTACTGCATGGACTACTCACCTCAACAACCGAAAAAATGGGTGAGGCACACCCACTATATGGAACTACAATATCTATGTGGCATCATCCATGTGCATTGTGGGGACACCCATAGTCAATTCATCTAGGTTCCTATGCACCTCATGAAGGTTATCAACATGATCCTCCTCTTCTTTTGATTGTTGCTAGAGGGTTCCTCTATGGCGACGACGGACCCATCCTACTGACCATGCTAGTCCTACATCTATGTCATGAAAATACATCTTGATTAGATACGCTACAACACAACAAAAAGATCCATATTCCAAAAAATGCAAAAACATTTTAAAATTCTCAAAAAATTCATTCATTTTTACTAAGAGGGCCCCATTGAGCCTTGCGGGGTAATTCCAACTATAGGTTATGGTAATAATTGATGCTATCATAAGGAAATTCTTCTATCACTATGATCTATTCATTCCACCAATGGAATAAGTCATGTCCAAACTGGCTCACCATTGTACCTCCCCTAATTGGCATCATACAGTGAATCCACGACATCATCTTGGGATCAATGGGCCCTACAAATGTTGCAGATACTTGGAGTCTCATCTATGGGTATCTCTCTAAGAATAATTAAACTAGAATGGAACCATAACCAATTTTTTTATTTCCATCCTATCTTTCACTTAGTCAACTAATCCTTCATGTTTTCCAATTGACCTAAGCACCAGTCAAACATTGTTATATTAAGACACTCTGGAACATACTAAATTTTCCATTTTGATGCTGTATGTGGGGTTGTCTATCCTGATACTAAAGTAATAGTAAAGAGGATGGTGTGAAGAGGTAGGTCCCTTACATCTTTGATCGATAATTTTTTGCTGGTTTTTTTGGACCTAGGATCATAGAAACCCACAATGTAATCATTGAATGGTTGAGTTTATACACCTAGTGAGCCTGACCGGATCATCGTTGCCCCATGTCATGACAAGTTGTTGATGAAGTATATTTTTTGTACCTTAATAATTAGGTGTTGATCTCTCACTTTAAATCATTGTTGGTATGGTTTCCAAAAGCTCACCAGTGCATCCAAAAGCCTCGGTTGAAATCTCATATTTGAGATTCTAAAGAATTTCAAAATCCCACAATTTTGTAAGACTACCAAAGTGTGTTGGTATCAAAAATATATTACATCGTATACCTCATGGTCTCTCTCTTTCAACTCAATCATGGTTGGAAGAGGCTTACAAAAATTTAAGACACATCTTCTATCAACCAAAAAGAAAAAAATCTTGGAAATTTGGGGTAAATTTGAGATTTTAGAACATAGTCACACCTGACATTGGTGATAGGTGAAAATAGTCATGACCTATCCTACTAAAGCATGCAACTATTCATCATTGTCCCACTGGCTATGAGAAACCACGTATAGCTGAGTGTTTCAGGGTCTCCCACAATGTCAATTGGCACCCAAAAACTTAAAAAATCCACTTAAAAGAAAATTGGGGATGAAGAATTACCTAGTCCAGCAAAAATTTCATTCCACTAGATGAAACTATTGCAATCTGATTTGAAATTTCTAGGAGGTAGGTGGTTTTTAACTCAAATTTCAAAATTTATACAAGGTAAATGTGAAAATGACTCATTTTTTACCATAAAAGGGCATTCTTACCTTTTTGGGTTAAATAAGAACATTTTCACGGCTTCAAAAGTAGGTGCCTCTTGGTTATTTAACTTTTGGAGAATTTTATTTATTTATTATGAGTTTGTACAACATAATTTTGACAAAAGGGTATAGTTTTTTGATGTTTTGTAGGACATAGTCAAGTTTTTGGCATTTTTGGCAACATCCACTAAACTTGAGGTATGTTTTTTGAACTTGCATATAGGGATAGTTTTTTCCTTTCCATACCATATTGCATTACTAACTGTTCATTTTTCCATCACAAATCCTTAGGTTCAATCCTATTAGGTTTTCGTATTATCCCTTCACTTTTTGCATGTTGTAACTTGGACGATAGTGCCTACTCTTCATGGGTGCCATAGTTAGCGCCCTGATTTCCATCCAGTGCCCATGTTGCAATTTCTTGTATCCCCGTGAAACCTTCTTTAGACCCACCATGACTTGAAGTTGAACCTCATTCTTCTCTCTTCACCTATATTCTGGCCATATCTCTAGGTGGTTCCCATAATTTTATGTTACTTTATGGTCACACATGCATATTGTTGCTTATGTCTTGGTGCCTACTACTACACTATTGTTTTCTTTAACCCCTCTTACTACCATTTCAATCACACTTGATCTCTTGTCGTTTGCATTAGCTTATCTTTTTTTTTGTAACCCTATATCCATGGAGAGAACCGCTGCCATGAGTGGAAATCACTTTCCAGTACCATATTGCTTTAATTTTTCCTAGGTTGGTTCAACATGCTAGAACATAGAAGAATGTTGTCGAGCCAATCGGTTTCTCCCAACAATCTCACTTTTAACTCTTTTTCATTCTCGTTAAACCATGAAAAAAACATCTCATCAAGTAAACGTTTTCCTAATTTTTTTGCTCATAAAATTATACAAAAAAAGATACTATGGAGCACACTTTTGTCTCTCTTTTTCTCTTGTAAAACCATGAAGGAGACACTCAGAAAAAGAGTGAGGATGGTTGTCTACCATTGATCTATATTTTCAAAAGTGGTAGATGCCAGTCAGGTCACCCTTGAATATGGAGCTTGTTTGTGTCTTTGTCTTATAGTTAGGTTATATATTACTAAAGATCCATACCATTAGGATGATTCATATACTTCTTTGGATGTTTACTCTTCCAATCACTATGGAGAGAAATTCAAAGCCTCATGTGTTGTCACACTACATTAGTGGTGTTCTTGAGTCAATTCTACCTAGTCCTCAATGTGTCGTGTTGTATGTTCAAGGAAAGTAAGCCTGAGTACCCCGTCTATTGTTTTGTTAACCATCAAAGTCAACCATACATGTGTTAGTTATACTTGGTGATTCTATCTCTTCACAACATCTCACAGTGTATGTTTCATGTTGATTGATGGGGGATGCATTACAAACCTATTCCAATGGATCTCTTCCTATCGAATTCAGCACATTATCTAGGAGAGCGATCTAGAAACGTTCTACTACCTTGGAACTTGCATTCCTCAATGACATGTTTTCTATTAATAGATAGTGATTTTACATCATTGACTCCTAATCGATTGATTCTACGACTAGATTGTACTAGGCACCTTAGGGTCAGTTTTCATTATCTGTGCGAACCTTGAGGTCCATTTTCATTATACGTGGGTCCTCATACGTATGCTAATTGTATTCATCAATGACTGGTAATCAGACTTTCTATCATGCAACACATCAAGTCATTAATCCACACACTATAGAATTGTACCATTGGGATTGGGGTGATGACCTTGGGCCTAGAGCACATCACTCATTCATACTACCCGTCCCAAGTTGAGATGGAATATATCACTATTATATTAGTACTTTACTAGGGTACTCTCCTTGGTGTTCGATGTCTTATTGATGTATATTGTGAGAAAGATTGACATTGTATTTGCTTTTGGTTATGATCTCCTTGATGAAATAGATGCATAGTGTACTTTTCCATGGCCATGGTCTTTCATTTTTCTTCATGGATCTGTAGTGCTTTTTTTTGGTGACCATGATTTGTCTCTCTTCCAAGCATGTGTATTCCTACCTCGGGGATGATGTATATATGTTTGGTTGACGTTTAATTGAGAGTATTCATTGGTTCCTTGATCTATCTCATACTGCCTCATGTTTATGGATATTAAAATGTGTGTTGACCATAAGTTCCTCTTATGACCTCAAGATTAGAAGGCATTAGTTATAGCTCTATTTCCACCATAGGGAAAAATAGAGGACCTACTTATCTTGTCATGCTGAGACATAGTCTTCTTCCTTGGATTCCTCATATTTTGAGGGAGGTCATGTTCTACTTTCCTAGCAAGATGTGAGTCATGCAACATCACTAGCAAGCCACAATTAATTGTGAGTTTCACCACTGGCAACCCCCGACTGCCCATGTAACCTTTGAGATTTGGTGAGTTACAAGGAAATAAACGTTGGGTTAATTGTCGATCTCACATGAGGATCTTGGAAACTTGTACTAAAGTCATATTTCACTAAGTTCTAGAGATGTAGAAGCACCCCTTATCCTCCTCCATTAATTTATTAAAGGAAGATATTCTAAGGGAGGAGGAGAGGAATAATTAGAGGATAAAACTTATGTTATAGGTTTTTAGCCAAGTTGTCTTGTAATAACTCTTCATATCAAGTCGCTCTTTCCTATGTGAAAGCGAAGGAGGAGCTAGAAAAATGATCAAGGAGAGGCCTCAATCAATATTCAAGGTAAACCTTGGTGTATGTACTTCTCTACTTATTAATATAGATTTTCATGGATTTTCCCTTTCATTTCTTTCATTTAGTAGATCATAGTAGATCTAACTTAGATTCAACATTCCTATCGCTTTTAGATTATATGTAAGGACAACCACTAAGGAATCATGCTTAAACCATTCTATCTCCTTCTCCTAGCATAATTATGATCAAATATAGTAAATCTAGTGGAATACTTTGTTTTTATCGCCAAATCACATGCAAATATGAGGGAGTGCTCACCTTTCTACATGGGGATTTTTCCATAACACACATGAACTAGTTGGCTCTTAAATGGGAGGAAAACCTTTAACCATATTTTTATGCTGCAATAATTTTAGGCCACCAAAATGTAGATGACTATGCCACAACCAAAAATTATCCAAACATATGGGAAAATGATACATCATGTCTATCATAATATGTGGCTAGAGGATACAAAACAATTATTTCCCTTAAAAATTACATTAAACTGTTTTTGAGTAAGTTGGCCAACACTAATGAGGTTATGTTTCAAACCTCCAACATACTACACATTTGATATGTGCTTTTTTAACCTTGTTTGGTGAGAATGTTGACCAATCCTTTTCCCATTTAGAATTATTGAATCTTTTAGATTCTTAATGCAACTTCTATTTCCTGTCAAATAATTACTACACCCATTATCTATAAACCAAATATCATTAGAAGTTTTTGGGTAACATTACAAGTAAGGAATAAAGAGTCTTCATAGTTCTCAAGGGTGTTAGAATAATTTGCTTCTTGTTTAGCCTTCTTCTTCTACATTTATGTTCATAATGACCTAGATTATTTCAGTAAAAGAACTTAACATTGGATTTTCTGTACCTTTGATATAGCTATGAGCTTCTTTTGTTTCTTCCTATTGAGCTATGAGGATTTTTATTTAGCCTCCTTTCTTGTTCTAAACTATCTCTCTTGTCCTCCTTTTCCTTTTGAGCTAGAAACCCAAGATCTCAATGCATTTTCGAAAGAATCATCATTCTTGTTTATTGTGGATTCTTGGGATAGAAAAGATCCCAACAAATGATCTACTCATACTCATAGTTGTGTCAAGTCAAGTCTCCAGACTCTTTAGTGGCTACAACCATTGCATCAAAATTCTTACGCAAGGTTCTAAGAACCTTATCTACCACTTTCTATTCTTGAAGTTCTTCCATTCATTCTTGGTTTACAATGCTCATCAATTAGGTCATGAATTAGTCTGTATTCACCTTGGTAATGTTGATAACTAGGATGCCCATTTTTTATGAGATAGAGTGTCTTTGCATCCTTCTTCATTTTGAACATTTAAGTGATTCTGCATACCCATGAATTACAAAATCCCACATCCTAACATAATAATGTCCGCATTTTGATTTCCCAAGATTTATAATTCTTCCATGTGAGAATCCTAACTACACCTATGCAAAGTTGCTACTTGAAACCATATTTTTTCTAAAAAGATTTGCCTTCTAAAAAAATAAAGCCATTAATATATTTTTATTAAAGAACTACCAATTTTTTTTTGAATCCAATGAATGTCATGGAATTCAATCCAAATCTTAAAAAAGTAAGATTGCCTTCCTTTGGGAAACAAAGAGCTTCTTAGGAACAAATAGTTTAGATATTTTCAATACTTTTAAAGACAGATATTTTAAAAATACATTCATAGCATAAAGTGCCAATGATACGAAGGATTCATCAATTATTAGTTATTAGTGTTCTTAATAATTATAAATGGATAATTATAAACTTAAACGTTCTATTTTTTAAGTTTTTTTACTAAAATTTGGTGATGTAAATTTGAAAAACAAAAAAAGTCACCTAAAAACAACGAAAAAAAATATAAAAAGTTTAAACTACTACAATAAGTGTGTTATATTAATATAACACACAGTGTGTTATATTAATATACTGAGCCATTTAAAACCTTAAATAACCTCACGGAAATCAATTCTTCTCACGTTCAAACCCTCGCGGGAATCTCTACTCTCAAAACCAGCTGCTGTAGCGAAGGGAACAGAAATGGCAGCAGCTCGGGTTTGCAGCTAGAATGGTGGCTCTTCCTT
>SNQJ01S0036642.1:164340-181336 GCA_010110895.2 Picea sitchensis
AAGGAAGAGCCACCATTCTAGCTGCAAACCCGAGCTGCTGCCATTTCTGTTCCCTTCGCTACAGCAGCTGGTTTTGAGAGTAGAGATTCCCGCGAGGGTTTGAACGTGAGAAGAATTGATTTCCGTGAGGTTATTTAAGGTTTTAAATGGCTCAGTATATTAATATAACACACTGTGTGTTATATTAATATAACACACTTATTGTAGTAGTTTAAACTTTTTATATTTTTTTTCGTTGTTTTTAGGTGACTTTTTTTGTTTTTCAAATTTACATCACCAAATTTTAGTAAAAAAACTTAAAAAATAGAACGTTTAAGTTTATAATTATCCATTTATAATTATTAAGAACACTAATAACTAATAATTGATGAATCCTTCGTATCATTGGCACTTTATGCTATGAATGTATTTTTAAAATATCTGTCTTTAAAAGTATTGAAAATATCTAAACTATTTGTTCCTAAGAAGCTCTTTGTTTCCCAAAGGAAGGCAATCTTACTTTTTTAAGATTTGGATTGAATTCCATGACATTCATTGGATTCAAAAAAAAATTGGTAGTTCTTTAATAAAAATATATTAATGGCTTTATTTTTTTAGAAGGCAAATCTTTTTAGAAAAAATATGGTTTCAAGTAGCAACTTTGCATAGGTGTAGTTAGGATTCTCACATGGAAGAATTATAAATCTTGGGAAATCAAAATGCGGACATTATTATGTTAGGATGTGGGATTTTGTAATTCATGGGTATGCAGAATCACTTAAATGTTCAAAATGAAGAAGGATGCAAAGACACTCTATCTCATAAAAAATGGGCATCCTAGTTATCAACATTACCAAGGTGAATACAGACTAATTCATGACCTAATTGATGAGCATTGTAAACCAAGAATGAATGGAAGAACTTCAAGAATAGAAAGTGGTAGATAAGGTTCTTAGAACCTTGCGTAAGAATTTTGATGCAATGGTTGTAGCCACTAAAGAGTCTGGAGACTTGACTTGACACAACTATGAGTATGAGTAGATCATTTGTTGGGATCTTTTCTATCCCAAGAATCCACAATAAACAAGAATGATGATTCTTTCGAAAATGCATTGAGATCTTGGGTTTCTAGCTCAAAAGGAAAAGGAGGACAAGAGAGATAGTTTAGAACAAGAAAGGAGGCTAAATAAAAATCCTCATAGCTCAATAGGAAGAAACAAAAGAAGCTCATAGCTATATCAAAGGTACAGAAAATCCAATGTTAAGTTCTTTTACTGAAATAATCTAGGTCATTATGAACATAAATGTAGAAGAAGAAGGCTAAACAAGAAGCAAATTATTCTAACACCCTTGAGAACTATGAAGACTCTTTATTCCTTACTTGTAATGTTACCCAAAAACTTCTAATGATATTTGGTTTATAGATAATGGGTGTAGTAATTATTTGACAGGAAATAGAAGTTGCATTAAGAATCTAAAAGATTCAATAATTCTAAATGGGAAAAGGATTGGTCAACATTCTCACCAAACAAGGTTAAAAAAGCACATATCAAATGTGTAGTATGTTGGAGGTTTGAAACATAACCTCATTAGTGTTGGCCAACTTACTCAAAAACAGTTTAATGTAATTTTTAAGGGAAATAATTGTTTTGTATCCTCTAGCCACATATTATGATAGACATGATGTATCATTTTCCCATATGTTTGGATAATTTTTGGTTGTGGCATAGTCATCTACATTTTGGTGGCCTAAAATTATTGCAGCATAAAAATATGGTTAAAGGTTTTCCTCCCATTTAAGAGCCAACTAGTTCATGTGTGTTATGGAAAAATCCCCATGTAGAAAGGTGAGCACTCCCTCATATTTGCATGTGATTTGGCGATAAAAACAAAGTATTCCACTAGATTTACTATATTTGATCATAATTATGCTAGGAGAAGGAGATAGAATGGTTTAAGCATGATTCCTTAGTGGTTGTCCTTACATATAATCTAAAAGCGATAGGAATGTTGAATCTAAGTTAGATCTACTATGATCTACTAAATGAAAGAAATGAAAGGGAAAATCCATGAAAATCTATATTAATAAGTAGAGAAGTACATACACCAAGGTTTACCTTGAATATTGATTGAGGCCTCTCCTTGATCATTTTTCTAGCTCCTCCTTCGCTTTCACATAGGAAAGAGCGACTTGATATGAAGAGTTATTACAAGACAACTTGGCTAAAAACCTATAACATAAGTTTTATCCTCTAATTATTCCTCTCCTCCTCCCTTAGAATATCTTCCTTTAATAAATTAATGGAGGAGGATAAGGGGTGCTTCTACATCTCTAGAACTTAGTGAAATATGACTTTAGTACAAGTTTCCAAGATCCTCATGTGAGATCGACAATTAACCCAACGTTTATTTCCTTGTAACTCACCAAATCTCAAAGGTTACATGGGCAGTCGGGGGTTGCCAGTGGTGAAACTCACAATTAATTGTGGCTTGCTAGTGATGTTGCATGACTCACATCTTGCTAGGAAAGTAGAACATGACCTCCCTCAAAATATGAGGAATCCAAGGAAGAAGACTATGTCTCAGCATGACAAGATAAGTAGGTCCTCTATTTTTCCCTATGGTGGAAATAGAGCTATAACTAATGCCTTCTAATCTTGAGGTCATAAGAGGAACTTATGGTCAACACACATTTTAATATCCATAAACATGAGGCAGTATGAGATAGATCAAGGAACCAATGAATACTCTCAATTAAACGTCAACCAAACATATATACATCATCCCCGAGGTAGGAATACACATGCTTGGAAGAGAGACAAATCATGGTCACCAAAAAAAAGCACTACAGATCCATGAAGAAAAATGAAAGACCATGGCCATGGAAAAGTACACTATGCATCTATTTCATCAAGGAGATCATAACCAAAAGCAAATACAATGTCAATCTTTCTCACAATATACATCAATAAGACATCGAACACCAAGGAGAGTACCCTAGTAAAGTACTAATATAATAGTGATATATTCCATCTCAACTTGGGACGGGTAGTATGAATGAGTGATGTGCTCTAGGCCCAAGGTCATCACCCCAATCCCAATGGTACAATTCTATAGTGTGTGGATTAATGACTTGATGTGTTGCATGATAGAAAGTCTGATTACCAGTCATTGATGAATACAATTAGCATACGTATGAGGACCCACGTATAATGAAAATGGACCTCAAGGTTCGCACAGATAATGAAAACTGACCCTAAGGTGCCTAGTACAATCTAGTCGTAGAATCAATCGATTAGGAGTCAATGATGTAAAATCACTATCTATTAATAGAAAACATGTCATTGAGGAATGCAAGTTCCAAGGTAGTAGAACGTTTCTAGATCGCTCTCCTAGATAATGTGCTGAATTCGATAGGAAGAGATCCATTGGAATAGGTTTGTAATGCATCCCCCATCAATCAACATGAAACATACACTGTGAGATGTTGTGAAGAGATAGAATCACCAAGTATAACTAACACATGTATGGTTGACTTTGATGGTTAACAAAACAATAGACGGGGTACTCAGGCTTACTTTCCTTGAACATACAACACGACACATTGAGGACTAGGTAGAATTGACTCAAGAACACCACTAATGTAGTGTGACAACACATGAGGCTTTGAATTTCTCTCCATAGTGATTGGAAGAGTAAACATCCAAAGAAGTATATGAATCATCCTAATGGTATGGATCTTTAGTAATATATAACCTAACTATAAGACAAAGACACAAACAAGCTCCATATTCAAGGGTGACCTGACTGGCATCTACCACTTTTGAAAATATAGATCAATGGTAGACAACCATCCTCACTCTTTTTCTGAGTGTCTCCTTCATGGTTTTACAAGAGAAAAAGAGAGACAAAAGTGTGCTCCATAGTATCTTTTTTTGTATAATTTTATGAGCAAAAAAATTAGGAAAACGTTTACTTGATGAGATGTTTTTTTCATGGTTTAACGAGAATGAAAAAGAGTTAAAAGTGAGATTGTTGGGAGAAACCGATTGGCTCGACAACATTCTTCTATGTTCTAGCATGTTGAACCAACCTAGGAAAAATTAAAGCAATATGGTACTGGAAAGTGATTTCCACTCATGGCAGCGGTTCTCTCCATGGATATAGGGTTACAAAAAAAAAGATAAGCTAATGCAAACGACAAGAGATCAAGTGTGATTGAAATGGTAGTAAGAGGGGTTAAAGAAAACAATAGTGTAGTAGTAGGCACCAAGACATAAGCAACAATATGCATGTGTGACCATAAAGTAACATAAAATTATGGGAACCACCTAGAGATATGGCCAGAATATAGGTGAAGAGAGAAGAATGAGGTTCAACTTCAAGTCATGGTGGGTCTAAAGAAGGTTTCACGGGGATACAAGAAATTGCAACATGGGCACTGGATGGAAATCAGGGCGCTAACTATGGCACCCATGAAGAGTAGGCACTATCGTCCAAGTTACAACATGCAAAAAGTGAAGGGATAATACGAAAACCTAATAGGATTGAACCTAAGGATTTGTGATGGAAAAATGAACAGTTAGTAATGCAATATGGTATGGAAAGGAAAAAACTATCCCTATATGCAAGTTCAAAAAACATACCTCAAGTTTAGTGGATGTTGCCAAAAATGCCAAAAACTTGACTATGTCCTACAAAACATCAAAAAACTATACCCTTTTGTCAAAATTATGTTGTACAAACTCATAATAAATAAATAAAATTCTCCAAAAGTTAAATAACCAAGAGGCACCTACTTTTGAAGCCGTGAAAATGTTCTTATTTAACCCAAAAAGGTAAGAATGCCCTTTTATGGTAAAAAATGAGTCATTTTCACATTTACCTTGTATAAATTTTGAAATTTGAGTTAAAAACCACCTACCTCCTAGAAATTTCAAATCAGATTGCAATAGTTTCATCTAGTGGAATGAAATTTTTGCTGGACTAGGTAATTCTTCATCCCCAATTTTCTTTTAAGTGGATTTTTTAAGTTTTTGGGTGCCAATTGACATTGTGGGAGACCCTGAAACACTCAGCTATACGTGGTTTCTCATAGCCAGTGGGACAATGATGAATAGTTGCATGCTTTAGTAGGATAGGTCATGACTATTTTCACCTATCACCAATGTCAGGTGTGACTATGTTCTAAAATCTCAAATTTACCCCAAATTTCCAAGATTTTTTTCTTTTTGGTTGATAGAAGATGTGTCTTAAATTTTTGTAAGCCTCTTCCAACCATGATTGAGTTGAAAGAGAGAGACCATGAGGTATACGATGTAATATATTTTTGATACCAACACACTTTGGTAGTCTTACAAAATTGTGGGATTTTGAAATTCTTTAGAATCTCAAATATGAGATTTCAACCGAGGCTTTTGGATGCACTGGTGAGCTTTTGGAAACCATACCAACAATGATTTAAAGTGAGAGATCAACACCTAATTATTAAGGTACAAGAAATATAATTCATCAGCAACTTGTCATGACATGGGGAAACGATGATCCGGTCAAGCTAGATAAGTGTATAAACTCAACCATTCAATGATTACATTGTGGCTTTCTATGATCCTACGTCCAAAATAACCAGCAAAAAATTATCGATCAAAGATGTAAGGGACCTACCTCTTCACACCATCCTCTTTACTATTACTTTAGTATCAGGATAGACAACCCCACATACAACATCAAAATGGAAAATTTAGTATGTTCCAGAGTGTCTTAATATAACAATGTTTGACTGGTGATTAGGTCAATTGGAAAACATGAAGGATTAGTTGACTAAGTGAAAGATAGGATGGAAATAAAAAAATTGGTTATGGTTTCATTCTAGTTTAATTATTCTTAGAGAGATACCCATAGATGAGACTCCAAGTATCTGCAACATTTGTAGGGCCCATTGATCCCAAGATGATGTCGTGGATTCATTGTATGACGCCAATTAGGGGAGGTACAATGGTGAGCCAGTTTGGACATGACTTATTCCATTGGTGGAATGAATAGATCATAGTGATAGAAGAATTTCCTTATGACAACATCAATTATTACCATAACCTATAGTTGGAATTACCCCCCAAGGCTCAATGGGGCCCTCTTAGTAAAAATGAATGAATTTTTTGAGAATTTTAATTTTTTTATATATTTTTTGGAATATGGATCTTTTTGTTGTGTTGTAACGTATCTAATCAAGATGTATTTTCATGACATAGATGTAGGACTAGCATGGTCAGTAGGATGGGTCCATTGTCGCCATAGAGGAACCCTCTAGCAACAATCAAAAGAAGAGGAGGATCATGTTGATAACCTTCATGACGTGCATAGGAACCTAGAGGAATTGACTATGGGTGTCCCCACAATGCACATGGATGATGCCACATAGATATTGTAGTTCCATATAGTGGGTGTGCCTCGCCCATTTTTTGGGTTGTTGAGGTGTGTAGTCCATGCAGTAGTGCACTATCATGAGACACCTATGCCTTGGGACGACAATATGATAGTGTCCTCATTTTTTGTACTCCGAAAGATAGGATTGTTGCTTGACATATATTGTATCATGATGGGACATATATCTGATTTTGTATACTATACCATTTTTTAGATTGGATGATTTAAAAAACACTCTTGTGTGTGTGTGTGTGTGTGTGTGTGTTGGTTCTAACGTATGGTTTTTAAATAATGTGAATGGAACCCATCTGTATATGTACATGCATGTTTTTGTAAATGGGATTCTTAGTTAATGTAACAAATGCCAATCTAAAACATAATTAGCCAATGTATTAGACCTTCTTGGAGTGTGTTGGTAAACAATATAGTCAAAATACCTTTCAAGAAGATGAACCCTCAAATATTTGCGAAGAAACATGGGACTTTTGACGAGATAGGCATGATTCAATTAAGATATGATGAGCTAGGAGTTGAACATGAAAACTAACCTACAAAATTCAAAAGGAATAGCCTCAAATAAGAGTTCAATGACTGAACTATTGTCTACAATATTATTGGTTGCAAGACTAAGGCATATGGCCCTTGAACTCACCATTTAGTTAGTGGGAGACAAAATAACCCAAACAATAGAAGAAATGTTCTATGTACTATGGTTGGCACCATCTGCAAAGACTACTTAGACATAGGTGGATGTTGACATCTACAAATCAAGCTTGAAGCATGATAAGCATATAATTGAGACAAAACACACACATAAAGGAAAAATGCACACCACGCCAAACTCAAATATGTTATATACACAGTACCATGAGGTCTTGTGGCCTATGCATATTAATTTTTCAAATAGAACCTATCATGAGGCTCTCTGAGTGAGTTTTGATCATAGTAAACTAACTTGTAGTTTCGTTTGTGAGACACACGTCTCACAATATAAGGGACACACCAAAGGAGTTCGAACTTACCTGCATCCAACATATCATGGTTATGATCATAGACCAAAAAAAGGTCACATTCTAGAAATACATGATGTCAAACCATTTTTTCATATTGGGCTTTGATGCACTTCTTATGAGTCTCATTAGCCATTACAGCTTCTTGATGTTACTCAACAAGATGAGCCAAATACAATAGATGATATTCCTTGATGGAAGTATTGCGCAAGAGATTTATGGATAATTTCAATGTTCGGATTTTACATTCAATTGGTAGGATTGAATCCATGCCAAAAATAAGTTGAGATAGTGTAAACTCAGTGGAAATCTTAGTTTAGGTACGGTAGGGCCATAATACTAAAAATAGCATAAAATTCCAATTAGGCTTGTACTTCCCTCTCATCCTACGGATCATGGTTTTCAATACCCAATTGATGGCTTAAACTTGACCATTCATTTGAGGATAATAAGGTTTCAAGTTCTCATGCCAAAAACCCAACTTGGAAGCTAGTTCAATCATCATTTGTTTTCAAGAATGAGACCCATGGTCGATCACAATAATCTTATGTATACCAAACTAGCCTATGATGTGATCGAACATGAATAATGTCATTGTGGTGCAATCATTAGAAAATCTAGGCAATGCCTCTACCCATATAGTGAAATAGTCAACAACCACAATGATGTAACCATGGTGTAACATCCCCACTATAATCCCTAGTTTAATCAAACACAACTCAAGGTTTTCTAGGTTACCTTGAGTTCCCAACTGAGTGATTCCTTCCTACTTGTGCCAAAGAGACCCCGATAAATGAATGGGATGCCTGAGAGATTGATATCAATGAACGGGTACATTCCTTGGGTTGGCCAAGTGAAGAGGAAGAGAGATGGTGGAAAATAGGGATAGTTGTAGGAAGATATCAGTGGGTTATGAGTTTTATGAGTTGTGAGTGGACTGTGGGAGACCAACCTCTTTTGTGGATTACTAGCCTCATCTAGGGGGTGATTTTTTGTTGAGATTGGAACAAAAATTATATGGTTGGGTGGAACGTCCATCCCAAGTAGCTAGTTGCACAACAATTTTAAAAGATAAGCGTTTTATCTTGTTAATGTGTTATTTTATGTTTATAAATGCTGTACATGAACTATGTGTATAAGATTGATTATATGCTATTGTGTTTGAGTTGTTGGTTGCATTTCATAATTATCTTGGAAATTTTTAGATGCATCTAAATAATTGTAACAATTAGCAATTAAATATGGTTATAATTCATAGTTGTAAGCTACATCAAAACAACTAGTTGTAAAAGAATTAATTTATTTGGCTATAAAATTTTGATTTTATGAGTATTCTACATTGTAATGTCCCTTGGTTGGGATAGGAACATTAAATTATGGTTTCATATCCTTTGGTTCAAACACCATTCTTGGATGGGATCGAACAAGAGAAAATTGGTGAAATTCATTGTCACGGATTTTGTCTGTGATAGATTTGGAGGGAAAATGAAGAATTTAGAGATAAATCCCCAAATTTGTGTGCAAAATCTAAGTTTGAATGAATCCAAGTGGTTTAAGAAGTTTAATGGAGTATAGCGGTAAAGTTGCAAAGCTAAATTCAACTTGGAATTGTCAAATTTTGAGTTTTATTTGGTTGTTGTAGAGGTTCAAGAAGTTTGGTGAATCGACGATCGAGATCTCTTTTCATCTCGATATCGACGATCACGATTCATTGTGATTAATTAAAAAATTCATAAGGCATCGAACGTTTGAAAGGTTTGGTAAATCAACGACCATGATTAATTTTCGACATTTTGGGAATGAATCAGATCGAAGGTCTGTATTCATTTTGGCCATTTTGAAAGGTAGATCCAATCAATGGCCCAGATTCATTTTAGGGGTTTTTGAAATGGATTAGATCGACAACTTAGATTCGTCATGGTTTTTGGTCGAAAATTCCTAAGTGTGCAATTTACCAAGAGAAATCGTCGATGGTCGTTGGTCAGATCAGCTGAAATGGAGAAGAGTTGGTTCAGTAGGAAGACACATCTCATCGCTAATGGTTGATGGTCCAAGCATTGGCAAAATCCAACGAATAATTTTCAAGATCCAATAAAATTCTTTAATGTTCGATGCATCAATGGTCAGGAATCGATTAATTCAATGAATTGTTTTGAATACAATAAGAAAATTCACCAATGGTTCACAGGTTGATTATCGAGCGTCTCTTGAAGTCGATGAAGTGTTCAAGTCATCCAATAGAATCATTCGTATGTCGATGGGGAAAAGAGGATAATTTTTTGTCATTCCACGTCAGCATCCACGTCTCATGACACGTCACCCAAGTTGATACCTCAGGATGACATCTCATTCCATGTCACCATCCACGTGTCATGCCACATCAATAGTTGTCACATCAACCTAGAAGTGGTCAATGACCAATGGTCAGGTCGGTCGATTTGAGGAAGTGTTTTGGACAATCATCGAGGATCGTCGATCATCGATGGGTCGATGGTCAGGTGTCGACAGAATTACTGAGCATTTTTCATTCACCACCAAATATCACCAACAACTGATGACCGAATTGGTTTATTTAGAGCTTTGTACAAATCGATGGTCGCAGAAATGGGTCAATGGTCGACGGTCGCATCGCATATCGGGGAAAGTGTGGTGCGTGTCCAAGGAATACTGTTGATCATCGATGACAGATGTAGTGCAGATAAATAGATTATATTCCACACTATTCGAGATCAACATTTCAAATTTAAAGGGCTATTACAGTAGTAAAATAGGAAGTTTTATGTCAATTATTGTGGGTTTTGAAGGCCATTAACTTGCGGGGGTTTTTGAGGACCTAAACGACGTTTTTATCCAATAAAAACACACAAGGATAAGGTGTACCAAGGTAAATTGTATCTCAGCATCTCAAATAAAGGAACTCAAAGGGAGCTATCCAATGAGCTAAATGGTTCACAAAATGGAGCTCATATGAGAAAGTTATAGCCAAAACAGTAAGTGTAAAATTTTGACACCATATGTACTTCTTAAGGGCATAACGCTATGCTTAGAAATATGCTTGGGGAATAGGAGTAGTCGATGGAAATATTATGACTCCTATAATCCAACACTAAAGTCATATTTTGGTTATGGGTACCTAAAAATGCACAAGAAGAAAAATATGACACTTGTAGCATGTAGGGGTAAATTGGGTAAAACAATCTAAACTTCCTCGGACCATAACCTTCAGATTAGAGCTCGGATTTGAGAAAACAAATAGTTGATGGAAATGTATTGAGGAGTAGAAGATAGATGTTAAACAAAAATTTTGAACTGGGAAAAACATTTTCTTACAAATTAATAACTAGATTTATGTAGTAGTAAAAGAGTGGAAATTGCAGCATGTAAATGTTGTAACGTTTCTCTCGGAACTTAGATTGAGGGATGAGTACATGCATTGGAAAGTTGTTTTAGATATGAATACAATTGATGAATAAATAACATGTATTCGGATGGATGAAATGTTTTATGATGTGCATGTTCTAACAATAATTATTACATGGAAATTTATTGCAAAATTAAAGGTACATAAAATAAAATTTGGTTCTAATATGAGGACTAGAGTTATGGAAGATTCTCATGGATCCTATAGCCATGAGGAAGATATCAAAGGTCTCCACGTCAACATGGGAAATGTTGATACAAAGACAAATGGAAGTAGAGATAGGCAAGAGCTTGTCACTATGAGAATTCTGCATAGAGAAGTGCATAGATAAAGAGTTGATAATGAAAGGATTATGAAGGCTCAGGAAGAGATACTTCAAATCCTAAACATTTTTCATAAGAAAGTCAACAAGGAATCTGGCACCAAGAAATCAACTTGTGCTAGAAAAGTGTCAACATCAAGATTTCATAGAAAATGGTATGATCATGGAAATGATAGGCATTCAAGAAGCATGTGCAGGCACCACCATTCACCAAGGAAATACACTAGAATATCTCGTGCAATTTTAGGGCTAGGGAGTAGCCCAAGAATGTCTCATGTTAGGAGGAAAAGGAGAAAGCCCTAGGAAAGCATCTTGCAAGGTGAGATTAGGAAGATTAAGCCACAAAATTTCAATAGTGAGCACGGGAAAGGAGAAGAGATCAAGGCCTTGTTATTGGAAATGAAGATATTTTTCTAGTGACATGATTACCCCTCCTGGGCAGAAGCTATAATTTCCATCTACCACTTGCAAGGAAAGGCAACCATGTGGTGGGATCATCTTAAGAAATCCAATAAGCTCGATAAGAAGAGTATCTTGTGGAATAAATTGAAAGGACAATTCCAAGAGAAATATTTGTTTGAGCATTAAAATGAAAGAAATATGAAATGGTTCCTTGAAATCAAGTTGGGAACCATGGTAATGGAGGAATATGAGAAACGTTTCTTTGAATTTTTTAAGTATGTTGATTTCATCAAGGATGATAAGGTCAAAATCCAAAGGTTTCTAAGTGGGTTACCCTCCTTCTATAGTGACAAGATACAATATGACAACCCCAATATTTTGGAAGAAGTCCTAAGGAGAGAAAGACATCTTTATGAGCAAAGTAGAGGAAGACCAATTTTGCAAAAATATTGGAATGATGAGATGAAAAGGAAAAAATATCAAGGGAAGAAATAATATAAGCCACCCTTTGTCAAGAAAAACACCCAAGAAAATAAGAAAGGTTAGTCAACCCAAAATGAGCATAATAATGCATATTCATTTGGGAAAATTCCAAGGCACCATCTTGCAGAATGTTGGGGATGTGAGGGAAACCACTTATATAGGTATTTCCCTCACAAAAAATAAACAATGGGGATTATAGACAACATTTATGAGGATGAAATGGTGGGAGAGATGGAATAAAACATGCCAAGGATTTATGTATCCTTGGACAACAAGAAGGCATAATATCAATCCCCCATGATTGAAGTAGAAGGTAAGATTGATAACCATCCCATAATAACTTTAATTGGCTCTGGAGCTATCCATAGTTATATAAATGCTAATATTGTTGAAATATTTCACTTGCAAAGTAGTAATCATAAGAAATATTGATTAGTTTAGTTAGACACAAGGGCTAAGAGAAATATCAATGAGCTGGTTAAATAGTATCCAATGGACATGAATGGGCTCAGTAAAAAGGTAGATATAAACATCATACCATTTGGTTCATATCATTTTTTAACTGGCATGGATTGGTTGGAAAACCACCATGTTGTCTTATACTGTTACAACAAGACAATCACATGTCTGGATGAAGAAGGGAAACGTGGAAAGATTCAAGGAATTCTGAGAGATGTAGTTATTAGAGAGATTTTAGCTATTAAAGAAGAGTTTCATAAAGGGATGTCAAATTTTTTCATCTCATGTGGAAGAGGAAGCCAAAGATATAGTGCCAAGCATTGAAGACCATCTGGTCTTGATAGAATTTAAAGATGTCTTTAGAGAAATCCCGGGATTTCCACCAAAGAGAGACATTCATTTCTCTATTGATTTCCAAGACTCCTTATAGGATGGGCATGCTAGAATTGAAACGGTTGTAGATGCAACTTGAAGAGTTGTTAAATAAGGGGTATATACACCCAAGAATGTCACCTTATGTAGCCCTAATTATTTTTGTGAATAAGAAAGAAGGAACCTTAAGGGTGTGTATTGATTTCAGACAACTTAATAAGGCCACCATAAATAACAAATATCCTTTTCCAAGATTTGATGATTTGTTTGATCAACTGAAATGTGCAAGAATGTTTTCCAAGATTGACTTCAGATCAAGTTATCATCAAGTAAGGATAAAAGAAGAAGACATCATAAATACAACATTCAATACAAGATATGGGCATTATGAATTCACGGTAGTGCCATTTGGACTATCAAATGCCCCAACAATTTTTATGTCCCTAATGAATGGAGTGTTCAAGGAGTACCTGGACAAGTTTGTAATTGTGTTCCTAGATGATATACTCATCTAATCTAAGTCAGAAGAGGAAAATGAACATCATTTAATAAGGGTGTATCAAGAGTTAATAGAGAATATATTTTATGCTAAGCTAAGTATGAACATATTTTACCAAAAGAAGATTCACTACTTGGGGCATATCATTTCAACATATGGAATAGCAATGGATCTTGAAAATATAGAGGCCATTAGAGGATGAACATTCAAGACAAGATATGGGCATTATGACTCATCAGAAAAGCCATTTGGATTCATCAAACGCCCTAACAATTTTATGCGTCCCTAATGAATGGAGTGTCTATGTATAACCTCATGTTTAGGGAATTAGCCCTGGGGATGATATACCCATCTATTCTAAGTCAGAAGAGGAAAATGAACATCATTTAATAAGGGTGTATCAAGAGTTAATAGAGAATATATTTTATGCTAAGCTAAGTATGAACATATTTTACCAAAAGAAGATCTGGCACTACTCAGTAAGGTTACTTTCATTTCCAACATATGGAAGAAGAATGATCTTGAAAATATAGAGGCCATTAGAGGATGTATAGCACCAAAGAATGTGACTGAGGTAAGATCATTCATGGTCTTACCGACATTATCGAATATTTATAAAAGGATTCTCAACACAGGCAAGTCCAATGACTTCTCTTTATAAAAATAAGAGATAAAGTCTCGAATTTGGACTTCCAAGTGTGAGGAAATATTTCAGCAATTGAACGAAATATTGACAAGTGTGACAATATTAAATATTACATATTCCGGCTACTGTTGGGTCATATTGCATGCAAGGAAGGGATTGATGGAATTCTTAGTCAGTGCCAATTATGTGGTATCCTATGCTTCTAGAAAATTAAAATAGAAAGAAAGGAATTATGCTACCCATGAACTAGAGTCAAAGAATAACTCAGAGCATGCATTGAAGATGTAGAGGCGTTACCTCATGGGTAGGAAATTTAAGCTAAGGACATACCACTATGGTCCAAAACATTTATTTAGACAACTAACATTAAATGCCAGAAAAATTAGATGGCTGAAATTCCCCGAAAGGGAATATGTGACTTCGAAATTCAAGCATTACAAAATGAAAGGAAATGAAGTGGCTGGATATAATTTAGCGTGGAGAACTCATAAAGTGCACGCTTTAATCCATCAACATGTATAGGAAATCGATCTAAAGGATAAAATCACTGCAAGAAACAAATTTAGATGAGCAAAGATATAAAAACAAAAGAAATATAATAAGAAATAACTTTCAAAGACATTTAATCTTTTACTTAGTCGAATGAAGATGGAATTATGATGTACAAAGGAAAAGTATATGCGTTGAATTCCAATGAGATAAAAAATGCATTTTTGGTTGAAATGCATAATGCCATGTTGGGCACTCGTGATAATGCAACACACCATACTTGTAAGAATCCAACAATTTCTTCCCAAGCACGAAAAAAGGAAGTATAGCCAAATGTCTATACTGTCAAAAGTGAAGACCGGATAATAAACACCTGCGAGGGTTTCTTATTGTTTCCATTGTTCATTCCATAATGGAAGTGGGAAGTTTTCAAAGTTGATTTTATTACAAAGATCCCTAATAACAGTTGAGGTAGCATGATTCCATCATGGTGGTCATGGATAAATTGACTAAGAAAGCACATTTTATTGACTCGCTTCCAGCATGTCCCCAGTAAATACCACACAAGGTAAAGCAGAAAATATTGAAGAAATATATATGATAGTTGTTAGGCTACAATGGAGTAATTCCTAAGATAATTGTGTCTTATAGAGATCCAAATTTTACCTTAACATTTGGAAATGTTCGGTTCAAGAGGCCTTGGGAACAAAACTTAATTTTAGTATGACATATCACCCATGATAGTGACATGTTAAAAGAAAGACGAATGATAGGATAATTGAGGACATGATTAGAATGTATGTGTTGGATCAACCATCAAAATGGGGATAATATATCTATTTTAGTGGAATCTAGATACAATAATAGGTATTGAGTCCTGTTTGAAAATGTGTGTTTGTATGAATCGGTATGGAAAATGTAAATACACCCGCTGAGTTGGGATAATCCAATAGATGCATATTGTTGGCCGATTTTAAAGGAAATGGGTGGAAGAAAAAATGGCAAAGATAAAGAAGAACTTAAAGGTTCCTATGGTAGGTAGAAAGTGCTATGCGTGATAAGAATAGAGCATTTATAGATCTTGAAGTGAGTGAACATGTGTTTTTAAAATTCAAGGCAAAGAGAATGCAATGCCCCTAAACCGATAAATGATTAAAGATCATTAAGCAAGATTTAATTAAGGAAGAATTATAGTTAATAAAATAACATCGATTGTAGACCGTGATCTCACGATCGCATAAACCAATTTTAAAAGACAAATCAAGAAGAAATGGAGATAAGAATGTGCCATGTACGCATAGGGCCGGGCGATGCAGAAAAGTGGAGCCTACAAACTCCAGGCAAATGAAATTCTATTGGGACAATGCGCCCAAGGACGATGGAGGGGTTGCGGGTAGAGTTACCGTGGGTGAGGCTACAGTGGGAGGGATGGGTGATGGAAGGATGGAAGGATGCAGCCATCCGGCCGGATATTAAGTGGCCGGAGTTTCGTGGACCATGGTATTTGCCTACAGAGATTCCATGACCGTGATAATTGGTTGTGATTCATTGTACGGGTGAGCGAGGGTCTCCCACCTGTCTTGTGATGAACTATCAGATTCCGCGGGTGAGCAGAGAGTTCCGCGACCACCTGCAGATTCACCGCGGAGTAGCAACTCTTCGCATTAATTCATCAGATCACCGTGGAGCCCGTGGTAATGGTGGGACCGGCTTGTTGTACGCGAAAAGTGTTCAACCGTGTTTGATCTAGGGAGGCACCCGAAGGTCAAGGTCGGCGACGGGAGGGCCGTAGATATCCAGATATCCTGAGCCGTAGTTTCCCAGCTGGCATGTGATCGGGGCGCTTATTTGGTTTGTTCAGGGCGATTAATCCGTAAATCGCTAAGATGAGGCGCAAAGCAGTGCCAACAAAATTAGCATCAAAAGATCGTGTAATACGGTTATGCATTTTATCCTATCTTTACCGTGATTTTACCAGAAAGTTATTACCCTGTGATAAATCTAAATTACCGAAATTGTTGTTGAGAACATAAATATATGTTGTGAAATCGTTATCTCCGTTTAGAAAATGAATTGTTTATGAAATTAAATTAATGCTTAGAAGGATATGGGTATTACATATGGTATCAGAGCGTCTTAGTTCGAAATCTAGAGCCTAAGGGCCGAAATCTGGAGTGTTAACTCTAGCCACGTTTAACCTATAAGAGATACACGTTCAGTGGACTAATTGTGACTAATACATGATACCGTAGGGTATCCAAGCTATTGAGCACGAAAAAGAGAAGTCATAACTTAATTTTATTAAGCAATGTTGTTAATGAAGTTTCGGGTAGAATAGATACCTGGAGCCAATGAAAATGTCAAGGGAAGCTTCTGTTGAAGGCTTGAAACAGGTAAGATACAGTAACTACACAAACCATACTAAATAAAATGCAAAAGACGATTGCTGGACCTTGAAAAGGCCTACTTCACCTCGAACTTACCTAAATGA
>SNQJ01S0036643.1:38930-53175 GCA_010110895.2 Picea sitchensis
CCCCTCTCAGTTGTTTTAGTAATTTCAACAAAGAGGACTATCAATCAATGTATGTTTTTCATGCATTTGCAATGTCCTTCATACTATTTTTCTTCAATTAACTTCAAGCTTCATGACCACACCTGTGGGACTTCTTAACCATTTAAACACTTAACCATATTTCCAGGGCTTCTTGTAGACTTCTTCAAAGTATCTTCCCATGGGAGACATGCTTAAATCTACACCATAAGGGACCACTTTAGAGACTTCTTCAAACACACCCATCACTTCTAGAGAATTCTATAATTATTTTAGGGTTGACATCAATGAAAACCAATTTTTCAACAATCTCCCCCTTTGGCATTGGGGACAACACTCATACTCCCCCTGTGACCATTGCTCCCCTTGTCTTCATGCATTCTCACTCCATCTTCATGCTTATGATATTTCTCTACTCCTTTGACATCAATGGAAAAGGATAACTCCCCCTGACGATTTCTCTCATCCCATCTTCTTTTCAAAATTTTGTGTAGATCACTATGTGGCAGAAACTACTCCCAGTTTCTATTAAAGATACTCAAAATTATCCATTGGGAGAGGTTTGGTGAAGATATTTGCAATATTTTCTTTCATCCCAATGTACTTCAACTTTATATTCATTTATGTTACTTGTTCCCGTAGAAAGTGGAAATTGATAGGAATATGCTTGGTCTTGGAATGCATAACTGGATTTTTGGAGATACTTATAACACTAGTATTGCCACAGAATATTGAAGTAGGCTCATTATATTTTACTTGTATGTCTTGCAGGGTTTTCTTCATCCGGAGAATCTGAGTACAACATGCTACTACTACAATATGTTATGCTTTTGTTGTAGAAAATGATACTGAGGATTATTTCTTACTTAACCGGGACACCAGACAATCACCCAAGTAGAATACTACTGCACTAGTACTTCTTCTATCATCAATGCTTCCTACCCAATCTGCATCCGTGTAGGTGACCACAGTAAGCTCATTCCCTTTCATATACCACAATCAAAACTATGTTGTTCCTTTGAGATATATGAAGATCCTCTTTACCACTATACATAAGTTTTCTTTGGTGTTTCTTGAAATATTTCAACCTATCCAACTGCTTGCATCACATCTAGTCTTGAGGTTGTCACATGGAGTAGGTTTCCAATCATTGATCTATAGAGTCCATGATATCCTTTCTTAGATTCATCATCTTTTCTCAACTTGTAACCAATCACCATAGGAGTACTTATGGGTTTTTAATCTTCCATTCCGAATTTCTTCATCATTTCTTTGAGTTGAATAGAAGTGTGTGTCCCTAGTCACACATTTGTCTCACTCTAAGTAGATTATTCTTTATATTTTTGACAAGTAGGAAATTTTCCGCCATGACATCTTTATTTCCAAGCTTGAATGTTCCTTTTCCTATAACTTTGGACGAGTTATCATTGCCAAATGAAATTGATCCATCTCTTTCTTTATTTCTTTAGAGTTACAAACCTATCCTTGTCACATGTCATATGTTTTGAACAACGATTGTCAACATACCAATCAATATTTTTTCTTTGGGCTTGTAGAACAATTGAACATTCTTCAATGTTCAGTTTATCCTGCTTCCTTTCCCATATCCTTGATGGTTCTTTTACATGACTGTTGAAATCTTTCTTTGGTTCCTTTGGAAAAACAATCAATCTACAATCTTTGGCCACATGTCTAAAATTGTTTTATTTGTATCATTCTACTTCATTATTTAATGAGTTAAAACTGTTATAGTTTTTGTTATATGCTTCATGAGGCTTTATGAGATAATTGATTCTAGAGTAGCCTTCATAGTTTCTTCTGTTATTGGCATATGCTCTACATTTTATAGCCTTTTTCCCAAATTGTTATAGGAATAAGAAAAACCAAGAATAATAGTTTGGTACCTGAGTGTGGGGGATCTTCTAAATGGTGCAACTCTTCTGTAATCTTCTACTTGAGTTATTTCCATTGCTGGTTGTTGATTCTTATTTCTGGATTCTAGGTGGTGTAGGTATTCTATAATATTCTTCTTGAGTTCTCTCCATTTCCTGAATGTTCTCCTTTGAAGCCTTGAATTATTCCTTCTTGATGGGACCTTTAATGACTTCTTCATAACTCTTTTGTTCTACTTATTTTATGTTGTCATGGAGCATGAACCTTTCTCAGGATGTGTTTGTTTGTATTCTAGTCCAAAATTTTCATAGTATGGCCTTTGAATGCTGATGATTTCATCCAATATTTTGGTGTTTTTTTGTTGCATGTCTTTTTTCTAAAGTTCCTTCTTGAGTGAAACTATTTTTACTTCCAAGCTCTCCTTCATTTTCTCCTTTTCTCCCAACTAGTTTTTTAGTGTTTCTTCAATCCTTCTAACTTCTTCTACTTGGAACTTTAGATCCATAATCATCTATTGGACTTCTTCAAAGTTGGAATTTTGAGAACCCTCCTTTAGTTTGATCAATTTTTCCTTGAGTGCCTTGTTTGTCTTCCTTTCTCTTTTTAGCTCACTTAAGGCGCTTATTAGTTATTCTTCAAGATCTACTTCACCTTCTTCTTCATAATTTTCTTCATAATTTTCCAATGCCATAAAGAGTACTCTTTTTGATTCACTGTCACTATCATCCTCATTCGATGAGGAACTATCTTATCTTGAGTAGAGAATTTTCTTGAAGAATTTATTTTTGTTTCTTTT
The DNA here is from genome assembly GCA_010110895.2 of Picea sitchensis. Lineage (NCBI taxonomy): Eukaryota > Viridiplantae > Streptophyta > Pinopsida > Pinales > Pinaceae > Picea > Picea sitchensis. The sequence goes on from SNQJ01S0036643.1 coordinate 41,638, forward strand.
CTTGTCTCCTTTTTGATATTTCTTTTCTTCCTTGGGAGATTCTTCTTCATCACTATCTATTTTCTTAGCATAAGGACATTTAGTATCAAAATGACAAATTTTACCACAATTAAAACATTTTAAAGGAAGCTTACCTTAGTACTTTTTAGTTCCTCTCTTCATCTTCCTTACTAAGTTGGATATTTCTTCATATTCATATGAATCATCGTATAACTGCAGTTTGACTTTGAATTTTTCTTACTATTATTTTTCTTCTTGGATTCTTTGAAAGCTTCTTCCTTCCTGGATGGATTGTCTTGCTMTGTTCTCATTTCATATGTTGTAAGGATTCCATGTTACTCGTGCATGCTCAATGTAGAAAGATCTGATCTTTCTTATAGGGATGAAATATTAGGATCAAATCTCAGTGGAAGAGACCTTAGTACCTTTTGAAAAATTATTGTTTCTTTAAGTTATTCTCCCAAGCCTTTAATATCATTCACTATTTCATCAACTCATAGAAACTAGGCTGCAATATCTTCATCTTCTTTCATTTTCATTTTTTCAAATTGACCTCTATAAGTTTGAATCTTGGCCCCTTTGACTTTAGCATCTCCTTTGTAAACCTTTTGAAGTTTTTCCCAAATATTCTTTGCGGAGTCACAATGAATTTCCTTGACATATAATAAATCAACCAGACCATTTAGAATAGCATTAATAACCTTTGAATTGTTTTGAGAAAGTTTCTTTCCATATTTATTTGTTGGGGGAGTGGCAGGTGCCTTGTATCCATATACTATTTCTTACCAAACATAAAAAACCTATGCCTGCAAATTGTTTTTGATCCTTCTATTCCATAAGGAATAGTTCTGACCATCAAACACTGGAATTCCATTCATAGTGCACTCCATGATCTACCTTCTAGTGGTTACACTATTTCTGAAGGACCTGCTCTAATACCAATTGATGGAATATTCATCAATATTGAGAGGGGGGGTGAATCCATATTGATCATTTTTTATAATTTTTAATCACAACATGGATTCATTAACTTATCAATAGTGTATCAATTTATGATTGTACTCAAAATGTCATAAACATATAACCACAAATACACAATACACAAGAATTTTTATGTGGAAATCCAAATGGGAGAAAACCACAAAATGCTTTCTTATATATTAGAATATTACATTCATAGGAAGCACCAACTTCCAAAATTATCCAGGACCAACTAGAAGGAGGCACCAACCCCTTGTTTAAAGGCTCCGACATAAAGGAAGCTACAACTCCTTGAATTTTCTAGCTCCAACAATGGAGGCTCCAACCCCTTAGTTCATAGGCTCCAACCTAAATGAAGCTACAAATCTCTTTCCTTGCCCCTTCCTTACTCCCTAAAATATAAATGGAGACTCAACCTGTCAATGTTACTGTCATTGATAATGAAACCTCACCATCATCAAAACTGGATCCGCTATAGCTAATACATCATCATCATCAAAACTAGATCCACCATAACTTGTACCAAATATTCTTTGATATATTCTCTAAAATTCCTCCAAGTTTCACTACTTGATATGTCACTGAAAAAGAGATATAGCAAAAATGGAAGACCTTCCTGAATCCTAGCCTATTTTGGAGAGCACACTTGTACAACATGCCACATGCTCAATATTTGATATCTGATTTTGAAACTCATGAAAAAAATACTACAAAATGTACTCTTTCCAATTCAATTAATCTCACAAAATTTTAATCATCGATGAATAAGTTAAGATTGTTTTACCTGGAACACCTGTTTGAGACTGGTTACAAGACTAGTCAAAAACCCTATCTTCCACATAGTGTATCTCCAAATGTACAATGAACAAGAAGCTGAAATTCATACTAGAGGTACCTTGATATGTCTTCTCGAAAACCTCCTAGTTTCACTATATGAAACCTTCTAGAAAAAGAAATTATAGGGAAATGACAAGATGACCTTTAAAGAACATACCTTAGAACACATCATCACAAGACTTCATCTTCCCTTAGAATTTCACCCTTCTCTACTTCATCTTCCTTCTCAAATTCAATGCCAAGATTGTCCTAAGTGATCACAATATTAAATGATGAAAATGAGAGGTTCTTAATGTGTATTTATAATTTTCCAAGTACCTCCTTTACTTGAATTTATGGCTGACTTGTAACTTTTTGTTTGCAACAACGTTTTCTCCTTTACTTGACTTTAGGGCCAACTTATAACTTATTGAACTTATATCCAAGGATTCTTTACCATACTTTGGGGATTCATATTTAAGAGCGCATAACTCCTCAACCGTGAGGAACCACATGGCGTTCTTCCTACCATTTGATACATCTTGAAGAGGACTATCAATCAATGGATGTTTTGTATGCATTTGCAATGCCCTTCATACTATTTTTCTTCAATCAACTTTGAGCTTCATAACCACACCACTAGTACTTGTTAACCACTTAAACACTTGGCCATATTTCATGGGATTCTTGTAGAATTATTAAAAGCGTCTTCCTGTGAGGGCCACGCTTAAAGCTACACCATACAGGGACCACTTTGGAGACTTCTTCAAACACACCCATCACTTCTAGAGGCTTCTAGACTTCTTCTAGGTTTGACATCAATGACATCCAACTTTCCAACAATCTCCCCCTTTATCATTGATGGAAACACTCATACTCCCCCTGTGACCATGTATCCCCTTGTATTCATGCTTTCTCCCCCTGTCTTCATGCTTATGATCTTTCTCTCCCCCTTTGAAATCAATGGAAAAGGGTAACCCCCCTAACAATTTCTCTTCCCATGACGATTTCTCTCCCCTTGTCTTCCGTGAAAAATGCCATGTAGATCACTATGTGGTAGAAACTACTCCCAATTTCTATTGAAGATACTCAAAATTCTCCCTTGGGATAGGTTTGTTGAAGATATATGCAAGCCATTCTTTCATCCCAATGTACTCCAACTTGATATTCTTTTATGTGACTTGTTCCTGTAGAAAGTGTAAATTGATAGGAATATGCTTGGTCTTGGAATGAATCACTGGATTGTTGGAGATACTTATTGCACTGGTATCTTCACAAAATATTGAAATAAGCTCATCATATTTTACTTGTATGTCTTGTAGGGTTTTCTTCATCCAGAGGACTTGAGTACTACATTTTGTTTCTGCAATATATTATTCTTTTTTCGTAGACAAGAATACCGAGGATTGATTCTTACTTAACCGGGACACTAGACAATCACCCAAGTAGAAGGCTTCTCCACTAGTACTTCTTCTATAATCGTTTCTTCCTATCCAATATGCATCTATGTAGGTGACCATAGTCAACTCATTCCCTTTCAGATACCACAATCCAAACTCTGTTGTTCCTTTAAGATATCTAAAGATCCTCTTTACTTCCATAACATGAGTTTCCTTTGTTTCTACTTGAAATATTGCAACCTGTCCAATTGCTTACATCACATCGAGTCTTGAGGTTGTCACATAGAGTAGGTGATCTATAGAATAACTGATCTACTTCCTTAGATTCATCATCTTTCCTCAACTTGTAACCAATCACAATAGGAGTACTTATAGGTTTGAAATATTCCATTGCAAACTTCGTCAACATTTCTTTGATTCAAATAGAAGTGTGTTCCCCTGGTTACACATTTGGCTCACTCTTAGCATTCGTAGTCTTTGAATTGTTGTTTGAAAGTTTCTTTCCATATTTATCTATTGGGGGAGTGGAAGGTGCCTTTTATCTGTCTACTATTGCTTGCCAAACATCAAATCCCTATGTCTGCAAACATATTTTCATCCTTCAAGTCCAGAAGACATAGTTATGATCACCAAACAATGGCGTTCCATTCTTAGTGCACTCCATGATCTACCTTCCAACGGTTAGGTTGTTTCTGAAGGACCTGCTCTGATACCAATTGATGGAATATTAACCAATACAAAGAGGGGGGGTGAATCAATATTGATCATTTTTTACTATTTTTAATCACAACATGTAATCATTAATTTATCAACAATGTATCACTTTATGATTGTATTCAAAATATCATAAACATATAACCACAGATACACAATACACACGAATTTTTATGTGGAAACTCAAATGGGAGAAAACCACAAAAATGATTTCTTATATATCAGAAGATTACATTCATAGGAAGCACCAAATTCCAAAATTATCCAACACCAATTGGAAGGAGGCATCAAACCCTTTTTACAGGCTCCAACCTGAAGGAAGCTACAACTCTTTGAATTTTCCAGCTCCAAGTGGATGGAAGCTCCAACCTCCTAGTTCACAGGCTCCAACATGAAGGAAGCTACAATTCCATTTCCTTTCCCCTTCCTTCGTCCCTAAAGTATAAATGGAGACTCAACTTGTCCTTGTTACTTTCGTTAACACCGAAACATCACCATCATCAAAACTGGATCCACTACAATTGATACATCATCATCATTAAAACTAGATCCACCATAACTAATACATCATCATCATCAAAACAAGATCCACCACAATTGATACATCAACACCATAAACCTGGGTCCACTTAGAAACTTGGTCCACATAAATATCCTAGGTCCACATGGGTCCACATATAAACCCCAACATCTCTTCTTAAATTTATATTGAACACATGTTTGGGACTAGTTTCTGGATTAGTCACAAACCCTAACTTCCAACAAGTATAACTCCACACCTATAATGAATCAAGTTCTGAAACTTATAACCAATATTATTTTATATCTTCTCTAAAATTCCTCTAAGTTTCACTCCTTCATACGTCACAAAAAAAGATATATAGAGAAATTGGCAGACCTTCTTGAATTTTGGCCTATTCTAAAGAGCGTACTTGTACAACATGCCACACGCTCAATATTTGATATTTGACTTTGAAACTCACAAAAAAAATACTACAGACTGCATTGTTTTCAATTAAATCGGTCTCATAGAATTTTAATCCTCTATGAAGAAGTTATGACTATCTTACCTAGAACACATGTTTGAGACTGGTTATAGGACTAGTCAAAAACTCTATCTTTCACATAGTGTATCTCCAAAAGTGCAACAACCCAGAAGCTTAAATTCCTTCCAGAGGTACCTTGATATGTCTTTTCAATGAACTCCAAGTTTCACTATCTAAATCATTCTATAAAATAATTTTATAGAGAAATGGAAAGATAACCTTTAAAGAACATACCTTAGAACACATCATCACAAGACTTCATCTTCCCTTATAATTTCTCCCTTCTTCACTTCATCTTACATATGAAATTCAATACCAAGATTATCCTAAGAGATCACAACATTGAATGATGAAAATGAGATATTCTTAATGTGTATTTAAACTTTTCCAAGTACCTCCTTTACTTGACTTTAGGGATGACTTGTAACTTCTTGTTTGCAACAACTTTTTCTCCTTTACTTGAATTTAGGGTTGACTTGTAACTTCTTGTTTGCAACAACTTTTTCTCCTTTACTTGAATTTAGGGACAACTTATAACTTCTTGACCTTAGATCCAGGGATTATTTACCATACTTCAGGTTTTCATCTATAAGAGGGAATAAATCCTCAACCGTGAGGAACCACATGGCGTGCCACCTACCGTTGCAGATAAAGTGTTGATGACTATCAATAAATGGATGTTTTGCATGCATTTTCAATGTCCTTCATACTATTTTTCTTCAATAAACTTCATTCTTCATGACCACACATCCAGAACTTCTTAAACACTTAACCATATTTCTAGGGCTTCTTGTAGACTTCTTCAATGCGTCTTCCAATGAGGGCAATGCTTAAAGATATGCCATAAGGGGACCACTTTGGAGACTTCTTCAAACACACCCATCACTTCTAGAGGCTTCTAGAATTCTTCTAGGGTTGACATCAATGACAACCAACTTTACAACAATATCCCCCTTTGGCATTGATGGCAACACTCATACTCTCCTTGTGACCATTGCTCCCCTCGTCTTAATTCTTCTGATCTTTCTCTCCCCCCTTTGAAATCAATGGAAAAGGGTAACTCTCCCCACCGATTTGTATTCCCATGTCTTCTTTGTAAAATGTCATGTAGATCACTGTGTGGAAGAAACTACTCCTAGTTTCTATCGAAGATACTCAAAATTCTCCCTTGGGAGAGGTTTGGTGAATATATCTGCAATCTTTTCTTTCGTCCCAATGTAATCCAACTTGATATTATTTTCTGTGAATTTTTGTTGTACAAAGTGGAAATTGATAGGAATATGCTTGTTCTTGGAATGCATCACTGGATTTTTGGAGATACTTATAGCACTGATATTGTCACAGAATATTGAAATAGGCTCATCATATTTTACTTGTATGTCTTGCAGGGTTTTCTTCATCTAGAGGATATGAGTACAAAATGATGTTGCAACAATATATTCTGCTTCTTCCGTAGAAAAGGATACCAAGGACTGCTTCTTACTTAACCAGGACACCAGACAATCACCCAAGTAGAAGGTTTCTCCACTAGTACTTCTTCTATCATCAATGATTCCTTCCCAATCTGCATCTGTGTAGGCGACCATAGTCATCTCATTCCCTTTCAGATACCAAAATACAAACTCTGTTGTTCCTTTGAGATATCTAAAGATCCTCTTTACTTCATAACATGAGTTTCCTTTGGTGTTGCTTGAAATCTTGCAACCTGTCCAACTTCTTGCATCACATCTTGTCTTGAGGCTGTGACATAGAGTAGGTGATCTATAAAGTATCTGATCTACTTCCTTAGATTCATAATCCTTTCTCAACTTGCAATAAATCACCATAGGATTACTTACGGGTTTGAAATCTTCCATTTCAAACTTCTTTAGCATTTTTTTGAGTCGAATAGAAGTGTGTGTCCCTGGTCACACATTTGGCTCACTCTTAGCAGATTATGATTATAATTTTCAACAAGTAGGACATTTTCCACCATGACATCTTTACTTCCAAGACTGAATGTGCTTTTTCCTGCAATTTTGGTCAAGTCATCATTGACAAATGAAACTGATCCATTTATTTCTTTCTTCAGAGTTACAAACATGTCCTTGTCACTTGTCATATTCTTTGAACAACCATTGTCAACATACCAATCACTTTTTCTGCTTTGGGCTTGTAGAACAATCAAACACTCTTGAATTTTTAGTTTATCCAACTTCATTTTTCATATCCTTGACGGTTCTTTTACATGATTGTTGAAATCATTCTTTGGTTCCTTTGGAAGAACAATCAATCTACAATATTTGGCCATGTGTCCAAAATTGTTGCATTTGTAGCATTCTACTTCATTATTTAATGAGACAAAACTGTTATAGTTTATGTTATATGCTTCAAGAGGATTTTTGAGATAATTAATTCTAGAGTAGCCTTCATAGTTGCTTCTATTTTTGGCATAGGCTCTACAATTTATAGCCTTGTTCCAAAAATTGTTACAAGAATAACATAAACCAAGAAATATAATTTGGTACGTGAGTGTGGGTGATCTTCTAAATGGTGAAACTCTTATGTAATCTTCTTCTTGAGTTCTTTCCATTGTTGGTTGTTGATTCTGATTTCTAGATCTTCTAGGTGGCTTAGCTCTTTTTTAATAGTCTTCTTGAGTTATCTCCATTTCTTGAATGTTCTCCTTTGAATATTTACATTCTTCTTTCCTGATGGTACCTCTAATGACTTCTACATAACTCTTTTGTTCTGATTATTTTTATGTTGGCATGGATCTCCAACCCTTCTCAATATGTGTTTGTTTGTATCCTAGTCCAGACTTGTCATAGTATGGCCTTTGAAATCTGATGATTTCATCCAATATTTTGGAGATGTTCGGTTGCATGTCTTTCTTCTGAAGTTCCTTCCTTAGTGAGACTATTTCTGCTTCCAAGATCCCCTTCATTTTCTCCTTTTCTTCCAACTGGTTTGTGAGTGTTTCTTTGATCGTTCTGGCTTCTTCTACTTGGACCTTTAGATTCATAATCATCTGTTGGACTTCTTTAGAGTTGGAATTTTGAGAACCTTCCTTTAGTTTGATCGATTCTTCCTTATGTGACTTGTTTTTCTTCCTTTCTCTTTTTAGCTCACTTAAGGCACTGATTAGTTTTTCTTCAAGATTAACTTCGCCTTGTTCTTCATAATCTTCTTCATTATTTTCCAATTCCATAAAGAGTACTCTTTCTGAGTCACTTTCAATATCATCCTCATCCGATGAGGAACTATCTTCTCTTGAGTAGAGAATTTCCTTGAAGAATTTATTTTTGTTTCTTTTCTTGTCTTCTTTATGATATTTATTTTATTTCTTGGGAGATTATTCTTAATCACTATCTATATTCTTAGCATAAGGACATTTGGTAGGAAAATGACAATTTTACCACAATTAAAACATTTTAAAGGAAGCCTACCTTTGTACTTTCCAGTTCCTCTCTTCAACTTCCTCTCAAAGTTGGATATTTCTTCATCTTCATTTGAATCATCACTGGAGCTGCAGTTTGACTTTGAATTTTTCTTATTCTTCTTTGTATTCTTGGATGCTTTGAAAGCTACTTCCTTCTTGGATGGATTTTCCTTCTCTGTTCTCATTTCATAAGTTGTAAGAATTCGATGTAAATTGTGAATGCTCAACGTAGCAAGATGTGCTTTTTCTTCTAGGGCTGAAATATTAGGATCAAATCTCATTGGAAGAGACCTTAGTACCTTTTGAACAATTATTGGTTCTTTAATTTCTTCTCCCAAGCCTTTAATAACATTCATCATTTCATCAATTCGCAAAAAATAGGCTGCAATATCTTCATCTTCTTTCATTTTTAGTTGTCCAAATTGACCTTTATAAATTTGAAGCTTGGCCCCTTTTACTTTAGCATCTCCTTCGTAAACATTTTAAATTATCCCAAATATCCTTTGCGAAGTCACAATGCATAACCTTGACATATACTTAATCAACCAGGCCATTTAGAATAACATTCTCAGCCTTCAAATTGTTGTCAGAAATTTTCTTTCCATATTTATCTATTGGGGGAATGACATGAGCCTTGTATCCATCGACTACTTCTTTCCAAACATCAAATCCCCGTGCCTGCAAAAAAGTTTTCATACTTCTATTTTATAAGGCATAGTTATGACCATCAAACACTCACGTTCCATTCTAAGTGCACTCCACGATCTACCTTCTAGTGGTTAGACTGTTTATGAAGGACCTGCTTTGATACCGATTGATGGAATATTCACCAATACTGAGGGGGGGGGTGAATGAATACTGGGCATGCTATTTTTTATCACAACATTTAATCATTAATTTATCAACAATCTATCACTTTATTATTGTTAACCAGATATGCACAATACACAGGAATTTTAACGTTGAAACCAAAATGGGAGAAAACCATGGACTAATTTCTTATATATTGAAAGATTACATTAATAGGAAGAACCAACTTCTAAAATTATACAACACCAACTGGAAGGAGGCACCAACCCCTTGTTTACAGGCTCCAACCTAAAGGAATCTATAACTCCCTGAATTTTCCAGCTCCAATTCGATGGAGGTTCCAACCCCCTAGTTCACACGCTCCAACTTGAATGAAGCTACAACTCCCTTTCCTTTCCCCTTCCTTCCCCCATGAAATATAAATGGAGACTCAATGTGTCACTATTACTGTCATTGATACTAAAACATTACCATCATCAAAACTGGATCCACTACAACTAATACATCATCATCATCAAAACTAGATCCACCATAATTGATACGTCGTCATCATCAAAACACGATCTACCAAAACCGATACATCAAAACCATCAACCTGGGTCCACATAAATAACCTAGGTCCACACGGGTCCACATATAAACCCCAAAATCACTTCTTAAATTTATCTTGAACACCTGCTTGGGACTATCTTTTGGATTAGTCACAAACCCTAACTTCCAACAAGTATAACTTTGTACCTGTAATGAATCAAGGTCTGAAAATTAACAAATATTTTTTGATATCTTCTATGAAATTCCTCCAAGTTTCACTACTTGATACATCACTGAAAAAGAGATATAGAAAAAATGGAAGACCTTTCTGAATTCTAGCCTATTTTGGAGAGCACACTTGTACAACATGCCACATGCTCAATATTTGATATATGATTCTAAAAATCACAAAAAAAATACTACAAAATATACTCTTTCCAATGCAATTGGTCTCATACAATTTTAATTCTCTATGAATAAGTTATGATTGTTTTACCTGGATTACCTATTTGAGACTAGTTACTAGCACAACCACTCAAAACAGTGGCTGATGAACGCCGAAAGGTGTGGATAGAAAATGAAATGTACAGCCAAAAAATGAAACACACAACCAGAAAATGAGCGTCTACAGCTAGCACAACCAACGTGCTAAATCCAAAGTTTAATCATTTAAACGTGGCAATCATATAGTGCTACAGTAATTTCTTGATATGATTAGGTAAATGTTAAAAGGTAAACAGGTTAACGAATGCATTCAAAAATACAAGGAAGTTATGAAGAGGAAATCACATTCATTGATTTAGAAGGATGACTAAGAATATGCCAGCATCTTCAATTGTTAGCCATCAGATTAGAATTTTAGATTAAAAGGTGATTAATTGTGCTCATTATCAATAGGTGTATGCCTTTTCGGCATAACAAGACTAGTAAAAAACCCTATTTACCACAGATTGTATCTCCAAAAGTACAACAACTCAAGAGTTGAAATTTGTACCAGAGGTACCTTGATATGTCTTCTCAACAACCTCCAAGTTTCATTATCTGACTCATTCTAGAAAAAAAAATTATAGCAAAAATGGCAAGATGACCTTTAAAGAACATACCTTAGAACACATCATCACAAGACTTCATCTTCCCTTAGAATTTCACCCTTCTTCACTTAATCTTCCCTCTGCAATTCACTACCAATCTTGTCCTAAGAGATCACACTTTTGAATGATGAAAATGAGAGGTTATTAATGTTGGTTGTGGAGCTTGATTATATTCCTGATTCAAAGGTTTTTCAGTCGTGTTTAGATCCCATTTCCTGATGGGCGGTGTGGGGGGGGCTTTCCCCCCCACTATTGTTGTTAAAATGGTCTTGGGGGGGGGGGTGAAAATTAATGCAGCCCCCCCAGAAGGGGATTCGGGGGAAACACCCCCAAGAAATTGTTTCCTCGGGAAATGTGTCACATTTTTGCCTCATTTTTTGTGTTTCCTCCATTTTTGTGTCCATTGTTGGGCGGTTTTTCGACACATGGTTTTTGTCGATGGTTTTCTATTTCCGGTTAAGGAATTAGGGTTGTTGACTAATCCAGGTCATTGGGTTAGGGATTTGGATGTTGTTGGCTCCTATATCTATATTGTATTGTAAACAATGTATCACAGTGAATGAATATAAAATATGTTAGTTTTCCTGGTTTGGGTTTCGAGGGGAAAAATATATGTGTAATGCTTGTATTTTCCATTGTATCTTTTATGTTATTTTACTGAAAATGTGTTTGCAGTAAATATTGTACAAGGTTAAAACTACATCTGGTATCATAGCTTTGTTGGGTTC